>JAODAL010027702.1:0-54500 GCA_025379985.1 Phyllomedusa bahiana | reverse complement strand
AAGATAATATGTCACGAGAAAACAATCTCTGAATCACATGGATAGGTAAAAGCATTAAAAAGTTTTCTTACATAAAGTGACACATGACAGATTTTGAAAATAGTGCTCTGTCAGGAAGGCCAAAACTGGCTCCGGCGGTAAGGGGTTAAAATTATAACATTTGTGTTGTTGGTGGTCAATTTCGACCCAGGTCTAATATAAGAGTTAAAAAACAATAATAAGTCCCAAAACTGAACTCATAAACACAATATAAACCAACAGCCCACAGCCAGCTCAAACCTCCAACAACTTGAGTTAGGGGACATGTCCAGGCATGTATGGCAAAATCAGCTTACAGTTGGTACTTTGCAGAGTATACACCCTTCAGTTTACACCATGCAACAATGAGGAGAAGATTAGATGCAAGCCAAATTCTGGATTATATCTTGGATGATAATGAATCAGAGGACACACAGCAGCATGAACAGGTTTCTGAGGAGGAAGATGATGTGGAGTATCAACCGGAAGACACAGACAGTTCTGATCAGTCTGTTTGAGGAGGTCCCGGGTGCTGAAGTGCTCCCGCTGAAAGATTCAGATCCAAAAGTGGGCAAAATCATTTGGAGCTCAGTCCCTCCAGTGTACATGGGCAGGGCAGATGCTGCAAATGTCATAAAAATGACCCCTGGGATCACAAGGTTTGCTGTGAGAAGAGTAAGTGACATCAAGAAATGTTTTGATCTGTTTATGCCATTGTCAATAAAAAAAGTCATTATTGCTATGACAAACCTTGAAGGAAAAAAAAGTCCATGGCAACATGTGGAATAACCTTCATGATGATGACCTGGATGCCTACATTGGTGTTCTTCTCCTTGCTGGAGTGTACAAATCCTGCAATGAGGCCACTGATAGTCTCTGGGACGCATCGACAGGCAGGAATATTTTCCGGGCAACAATGTCACTTCAAAAGTTTCAAATGATATCAAGAGTCCTCAGATTTGACAACAGAGACACCAGAACAAAATCTGACAAACTTGCTCCCATAAGGGATGTTTGGGAGAAATGGGTTCAGCTCCTTCCACTGATGTGCAACCCAGGGCCAGAGGTGACAGTAGACGAACGTTTTCTCCCTTTCCGCGGAAAATGCCCCTTCCGGCAATACATGCCAAGTAAGCCAGGCATATACGGCATAAAAATCTGGGCAGCCTGTGATGCAAAAACTAGCTATGCATGGAATCTACAGATTTACACAGACAAGTCTGCAAGCGGCATCCCTGAAAAGAACCAAGGAAAACGTGTAGTCCTCGATATGACTACTGGACTGCAGGGTCACAACATTACTTGTGACAATTTTTTTTACCAGCTATGACCTAGGACAAGAACTTCTCAGGAGGAAAATCACCATGGTGGGCACAGTGAAAAAAAAACAAACCTGAGCTGCCCGATGAATTGTTGCAGATGAAGGACAGGGCTCCCCTTTCCTCAAAGTTTGTTTTTACAGACACCACCACTGCTGTTTCATACTGCCCCAAAAAACGACGGAATGTGGTACTGATGTCCACACTTCACAAAGATGCAGCTGTGTCATCAGGAAGTGACAAAAAGCCCATAATCATCCTGGACTATAACAAAAAGAAAGGAGGAGTCGACAACCTGGACAAGCTGACTGCCACCTACACTTGCCAGCGAATGACTAGGAGATAATAATAATAATAATCTTTATTTATATAGCGCCAACATATTCCGCAGCACTTTACAATTTAGAGGGTGTACATACAGACATTACACATTAAAAGAACTTACAAATGAGACACGAGGTATGAGGACCCTGCTCGCGAGAGCTTACAATCTATTATGGTGTATGGGTGAGACAAAGGGTTAAGAAGTGCAAGGTTTACAATGGTCCAGCCATGTTTCATAAATAGGAGGTGGTTTACATAAAAATTGGGTGACCCTGCCACCCTGACAGTACATCTATATACAGATAAGTGCCTGTGAGTGCCCTAGTGTAGGGAGTGACAAATGTGTGTGATAGCAGTTAGGGATCTTGGTAGGCCAGGCTGAGAAGATGTTTTCTCAGGGCCCTCCTAAAACTAAGAGAGTTGTGAATGTGCCTGATCGCCCGCGGTAGCATATTCCATAGAACTGGTGCTGCACGTGTGAAATCTTGGAGACGGGCATGGGAGGTTCGAATGATTGAGGAATGTAGTCTGATATCATCAGCAGAGCGGAGAGCACGGGTAGGGTGGTAGACAGAGATGAGGGAGGAGATGTAGGGAGGAGCAACACTGTGGAGAGCTTTATGGGTGAGAGTGGTGAGTTTATGTTGTATTCTGTACTGAATAGGTAGCCAGTGCAGTGACTGACACAGGGTAGAGGCATCAGTATAGCGGCTGGAAAGAAAGACAAGCCTGGCTGCTGCATTCAGGACAGATTGAAGAGGGGCGAGTTTGCAGAGAGGGAGACCGATAAGCAGGGAGTTGCAGTAGTCAAGACGAGAGTGAATAAGAGCAACAATGAGGGTTTGAGCTGTTTCCACAGTGAGAAAAGTACGGATTTTGGAGATGTTCTTGAGGTGCAGATGACAGGAGCGGGCAAGGGATTGGATATGAGGGGTGAAGGACAGATTAGAATCTAGTATTACCCCAAGACAGCGGGCCTGTTGCCTAGGTGTTATGGTGGTGCCACAGACTGAGACAGAAATGGCAGGGTAGGGTTGGTTAGAAGATGGTGGAAAGACAAGAAGTTCGGTTTTAGTGAGGTTTAGTTTCAGATGGAGAGAGGACATGATGTCAGAGACAGCGGACAGACAGTCACTGGTGTTTTGTAGCAGGGCAGGAGTGATGTCACGGGAGGAGGTGTATAATTGGGTGTCATCAGCATAGAGATGGTACTGGAAGCCAAATCTGCTGATGGTTTGTCCAATGGGGGATGTGTAGAGTGAAAAAAGGAGAGGACCAAGAACGGATCCCTGAGGAACCCCGACAGCAAGAGGAAGAGGAGAGGAGGTAGTATTTTCCAATGGTTGTATTTTCCAACATCCTTGATGTGTCAGCATACAATGCATTTGTGTTGTGGACCCACATTCACCAAGGATGGAATTCAAAGAAAAAAAACAAGCGGAGGATATTTCTTGAGGAACTAGGAAGATCCCTTGTCAAGGTGCACATTGACCAAAGGGAACGGGTGCCCCGAGACCCAGCTGCTGCAGCCTTGGTCCGACAACTCCAGAGCTCAACAAGTGCTTCGCCCACAGCAACCCAAAGAGCATCATCACCAGCATCCTCCTCAATCAGCCCTGCCTCAACATCAACCACAACAGCCATAACCCCAGTGAGACCACCTGATTCTAAAAGAAAGAGGTGTCAGGTCTGCCCTAGCAATAAGGACAGAAAGACAAACACATCGTGCTTCGCCTGCAAAAAATACCTCTGCAAATGACACACAAAAAGTGTCACTTTTTGCCACACATGCATCTAAATACTAATGCATCTAAAAACTAGTACTTGATTTCTGTTGATTTGATTTGCTTGAGTGATTGTTGTTTGTTTGTTTGACCTAGAAAAGCTACTTTTTATTATTATTATTGCTATTAATTTTAATATACTTTTCATCTTTCATTTGTATTAAAGTTTTATAAAAAAAAAAAAATCATTTTTTTTGCCTTTTTCATAAAGTAGTTAGATATGGGTCAAAATTGACCCGTAACACCATAGATGTTACTAGAGTTCATAATATAAAATATATATATGTATATTTTTTTTACATTTAAGAAATGTGTTCTAAAACCATTCAGTAATAGTCAGGTAATGTAACAAACTTTTTTAAGTTTATATTATTCCCTTGAGGTTCATTTGACAATATTTTTATATTGAAAATGAAGGGTACGCTCTCAAATGAAAGGCCCAGGGGGCCACAACAAAAATATTAAAATCAATCCTTCCATGGATGAGAAACCCTAACAAGGTAATTTAGAGGCAAGAAACAAATTGGATCATAAATAACTGTTTTTAGGGTATCCTAAAGAAGTGCAGCTTGCAGGTTTGGTGTGTTTTTTTATTTTTTCTCTCTGGATAATGGAGGTCGGTTGACCCGGTGAGAGGCCGGATTTGGCTCTATTGAGGGGGTAAGATAGTTGGACTCCCCGATCTGAGATCATTTTGAAAACGTGGGCAGTTTAAGTTTTTTTTGATCAAAAATAGGAACCGAGAATTAAAAGTTTTCTCATTATGTAATAGAAAAATGCTTCTTAGGGTTTTCCATGAATGTATTCCCCTTTTTTCAGTCTGTGCCTGGATGGTGTGCTGTGTACTATATTATTATTATATATTATTTATATACACATCCCGGGCCCCTTTTATTAGGTTTTACCCCTGCCCAATGTCGTTAACTTAATTTCAAATCAGCCAACACATGGGGCAACTCATGCATTTAGGCATGTAGACATGGTCAAGACAATCTCCTGATTTTAAAACCCGGACCTTTGGGGGAAGAAAGGTGATTTGATTTTTTTGAACGTGGCAGGGTTTTTGGGGCCCAGAAGGGCTGGTTGATTTTTCAGAAATGGGGTTTTCCCCTGGATTTTCACGCACAACCATTCTAGGGTTTACCAGAGAATGGTCCGAAAAAAGAAAAAAACATCAGTGAGCGGCAGTCCTGTGGGTGGAAATGCCTTGTTGATTGCCAGAGGTAAAAGGGGGAGAATGGGCAGCTGGTCTCGAGCTAGTGTACGCCCACAAGGCAACCAAAGAGCATCAAATACCGCATCTCCTCATCAGCCCTGCCTCAACATCACCACAACAGCCATAGCCCAGTGAGACACTGATTCTAAAGAAAGAGGTGTCAGTCTGCCCTAGCAATAAGGACAGAAAGACAAACACATCGTGCTTCGCCTGCAAAATACCCGCAAGAAACCACAAAAGTGTCACTTTGCCACACATGCATCTAAATACTAAGCATCTAAAAACAGTACTTGATTTCTGTTGATTTGATTTGCTTGAGTGATTGTTGTTTGTTGTTGGACCTAAGAAGCTCATTATTATTATTGCTTTATGTAAATTAATTTTCATCTTTTATTTGTATAAAGTTGTATAAAAAAAAAAAATCATTTTTTTGCCTGTTTCATAAAGTAGTTGATATGGGTCAAAATTGACCCGTAACACCATAGATGGTTACTAGAGTTATAATATAAAATAGTATATATGTATTTTTTTTTTACATAAGAATTGTGTTCTAAACCATTCGTATAGTCCAGGTAATGTAACAAACTTTTTTAGTTTATATATTCTCTTAGGTTCATTTGACATGTTTTTATATTGAAAATGAGGGTACGCTCAAATGAAAGGCCAGGGGGCCAACTAAATATTAAATCATTTCCATGGATGAGAAACCCTAACAAGGTATTAGAGGCAAGAACAAATTGGATAAAATAACTGTTTTAGAGGTATCCTAAAAGTCAGCTTGCGGTTGGTGTGTATCTTTATTTTTTCTCTCTGTAATGGAGTCGGTTGACCGGTGAGAGGCCGGATTGGCTCTACTGAAGGTAAAGATGTGTAGGCTGTCCGATCTGAGACACGTTGAAATCGTGGGCAGCTTAAGCATTTTTTGATAAAAATATGGAACCGAAATCTCAAAGTTTTTTCATGTTGATAGTAGATAAAGCTTTTTAGGGATTTCATGTAATGTATTGCCCTTTTTTCAGTCATGGCCGCTGGCATGGTTGCGTGTGTACTTATATATATATGTGTGTGCCGCAACCCTGGAGGTGGCACCCAGGTTTGCATAGAGTCTTTTCAGAAATGTTTTTTTGTGCAGAACCATACGTTGTATTTGGTGTATGTTGCTTTTAATCTATATGGGGAGGAAGGGGTGCCTCCATTTTGGTTTTCTGTACCACGCCCACTCTCACAGGCTGTCATAAGAAGTGCAGCTTGCAGGTTTGGTGTGTTTTTTTATTTTTTTCTCTCTGGATAATGGAGGTCGGTTGACCCGGTGAGAGGCCTGGATTTGGCTCTATTGAGAGGTAAAGATAGTGTAGGACTGCCCGATCTGAGATCACGTTGAAAGTCGTGGTCAGCTTAAGCATTTTTTTATCAAAAATATGCGAACCGAGAATCTCAAAGTTTTTTCATGTATGATAGATAGCATAAATGCTTCTTTAGGGATTTCCATGTAATGTATTGCCCTTTTTTCAGTCATGTGCCGCTGGCAGTGGTGTGCGTGTGTACATATATATATATATATATGTGTGCCGCAACCCTGCCGGTGGCACCCAGGTTTGCATAGAGTTTTTTCAGAAATGTTTTTTTTGTGCAAAACCATACGTTGTATTTGGTGTATATTGCTTTTAATCTATATGGGGAGGAAGGGGTGCCTCCATTTTGGTTTTCTGCACCACGCCCACTCTCACAGGCTGTCATAAGAAGTGCAGCTTGCAGGTTTGGTGTGTTTTTTTATTTTTTCTCTCTGAATAATGGAGGTCGGTTGACCCGGTGAGAGGCCTGGATTTGGCTCTATTGAGAGGTAAAGATAGTGTAGGACTGCCCGATCTGAGATCACGTTGAAAGTCGTGGGCAGCTTAAGCATTTTTTGATCAAAAATATGCGAACCGAGAATCTCAAAGTTTTTTCATGTATGATAGATAGCATAAATGCTTCTTTAGGGATTTCCATGTAATGTATTGCC
Source organism: Phyllomedusa bahiana (assembly GCA_025379985.1). Lineage (NCBI taxonomy): Eukaryota > Metazoa > Chordata > Amphibia > Anura > Hylidae > Phyllomedusa > Phyllomedusa bahiana. The sequence continues at coordinate 47,837 of JAODAL010027702.1, read as the reverse complement.
CTTTTTGCAGACCTCTATGTGGTCTCCATATGGTGGTGTTATATCGGCGTTAGTATAGTGGCAGTGTACATGTGTACCTGATTGTAAAAGAGGGAACACCTGACCCTGTTATAGGAGTTAGACTTTTACTTTCTTGCTGGTGATTATTTTAAAAGGTGGCGAGGTGTGTGACCAAGGGAGAGGGATATTGTATGTGGGTGGAGGGGGATATCGATGAAGCTACTTAGCCATGTGTCTATGATATGCTAGATTGACAGATATGTGAGACAGACAGATATATGACTCCCTTGGTATAGTACTATACAATATAGTTCTTTTTTGCCTACTGTATTATGTGGTAAAATGGGCGCATTTATATCCTAGAGGCCGTTTTTTTTTTGCTAGGGGCAGGGCTCTCGGGTTGCTGGGTGCGGGGTTTACAGGGGGGGGGCCAGGTGCTTCAGCTGTATGGGACCCTGTTATTTCTGTTGGCGGCCCTGCTTCTAATTGTAACGATGGTCATTATGGCCAAACAGTTCAATTTTAGTTTTGTCAGACCACAGGACATGTCTCCAAAAATGCAGGTCTTTGTTCCTGAGTGTATGTGCAAACATTAATCTGGCTTTTATATGTTTCTTTTGGAGTATGGCTTCTTCCTGGCAGAGTGGCTTTTCACCCCATGTTGATACAGTACTTGTTTCACTGTGGATAGTGAAGCAATCTTACCAGCTTTCGACAGCATCTTCACACAGTCTTTTGCTTTTGCTCTTGGGTCGATATGGACATGTCGGAGCAAAGCACGTTCATCTCTGAGACACAGAACCCATCTCCTTCCTGAGCGATATGATGGCTGGACATTCCCATCTTTTTTTGTACTTGCGTATAATTCTACAGATGAATGAGGCATATTCAGCTATCTGGAAATTGCACCCAAGGATGATCCAGATTTGTGCAAGTCCACAGTTCTATTCCTGATATCTTGGCTGATTTCTTTAGATTTTCCCATGATGGTACACAGAGAAACAGTGTGTTTCTGGTGTAAATTAAAATACATCCACAGGTGTTATTAACGTTATCTAATTAATGCAGATGTTGCACATAAATCTATCAAAAGCTTCCAACAACATGACATCATCATATGGGCTGTCCCAAATTGTTTTGGGCATAGAAATCCTAGTGTATGTAAACATTTGACTTTGCATGGTTTCAACTGTATATATTACAGAGCTCAGCTTCTCTCCCCATATCACATCTTGCTGTCAGATAGGGCATCATAAACCACTTGACAGATTCCCTTTTTTTTTTTTTTTTTAAACATTGTTACCCATTGGAAACATCCAAAGGATCCCACCTTACAAACATGAATAATATTGGTTAACTAACCACCCCTGCCTTAGTGCATGAAACATGTGGTTGCCTTTACAAGTTTGAAAAAATAAAAAAATGGAGGTTAAAGTTGAAGTCCACCACATAAGCAAATGAAAGAAGCAGCTTCTGGGACTCACCTTCCTCCAGTTCCAGCCAAACGTCTCCCCAGTCCCCTGTTTACATGCTGTCACCTCTGAATGGGTATGTCACTGCTGCACCCGCTGATTGGATGCTTTCATTTACTTCCAAGTGCTTCCACTTAGATCACTGTTCGGAGCTGTTTGCTTCCTAACGGTGATGTTAATTAGTGGCACGTGATGGCTGTAGCCAATCATCGGCTGCTGTAGTGACGTCCACATTCTGAAGTGGATGGCATGTAAACAGAAGACTGGGGAGACATAACACTGAAACCAGGAACTAGAGGAAGGTGAGTATAATTTTTTTTTAACCTTAATTGGGTCTCAGGAGCTGCCTCTTTCATTTGCTTACGAAATAGATAACCCATGAACCCTCATACACCTCTTAGTTACACTTAATTGCATGGTTGCAGTGTCCTACTTTATTAAGATCATGACATCATCACATACTGCACCCTCACAAATACTGCATTGTTTCTTGCTATAGTTTTCTTTTTTTGTTATACCCTTGCTGTTTATACAAACGGAACTCTGCTATATATTGGTACCATGTTTGAATGAATAGTTTTACTTATACTCCAATGGATGAACACCCTTTTAAACACCCTTTTAAACCTTTTTACCATTGATGTTTTCTTATGGAGTTAACTGTTTTAGAAATGGACTTGAATAGATCCTGTTAAACTGTACTACAGTCACTGGAACCTGTTAAATTTCATGGAGTGTGCTATAGAGAAGATAAAATGTAAGAGACCCGACTCACTACAACCCCCTCTATTCCCTCACAATCCCTAACTCCCACTACCCCACACTACAACCCTATGACAGAGGGGTGTGGATAACATTAACATGTGAAATGACAGTAAAAAGTCATACAATGCTACATCATTTCTGTTTCTAATGAAGAGACAAAAACAAAATATTTCGCTGTGTTGGCAGGGCCCTTGGCTCGGAGCCACGAGCCTGAATGAGAGTGAGAATACTACATGAATTGGAGCCAGATCTGTTTGCTGGAATAGAAGACTTGCCAAGTCTTCACACACATTACAAGCAGCTAATTGTTTCCTGTAGTTTATGTTTTCCATCTATTGCATTTCTGCTCTTTCTGCACTGCTCTAAAATAGCAATCACATAATATCGTTACAGTAAAAATTACTTCCGAACACCAAACGTATTGAATTACTTGAATCTAAGTAGTGCAACATTGCCACTAAAGTCTGCTTTTTAGACTTTAGTCATCAAATTAAACCTTATAATTCTAAGATTATTTTCTAATGAGCATATTTCAGTTATACTTAAAGGGATTGTCTCACTACATCGATTCATCTCACCTCAGTTCTGTTTCATTTTTGAATTCAGGGGCCTGTTTACTGGTTTTTAATGTTCTGCAGTGACGAGATTCTGAGGACACCAGGCCTGTAGCTATAGCAGCCTCTCAGGAGACACCGAACAGGTCTGTAGCTATAGTTACCTAAGGAGCTGATGCAGTCTATACAACAAGTGATATCTGGGAAGAGGTAGGACACTGTTAATGGACATATATTGCAAAGTGACTGGATTTGCAGGATCTTTAACATAAAAAGCAATCCTTGTAGTGAGACAACCCCTTTAAAGGTGTTTTCCCATAAATGAAAATGAGCTGCACAGTTCATGAGAATGAGGAGGGGGCTGTCCTCTCTATTCACTTCTATTGAAGTCTTGAATATAGCCAAGCACAATCATTCGGCTATATTTTGAATGGATCTGGAAGGTTTATTACCATCCCTGTTTTTTCCCTGGTGAAGCAGCTGCACAGCTAGTATGCAGCTGCTAATGGTGCATGGTCATTTTACAGCTGTGCAGAATTAGATGCCGACCACCATCTCGCCAGCTATAAAATAGGAAACAGCGCCCTACTGGCAGTGAGTGACTGTGAGCAGCTGGAGAGACAGGACACCAGTGACCTCAGAGTGAGTAGCGCTGGTGGTACACAGAGACTGTGTAAACCTGATGCCTAAGGTGAGGCCTACCAGTGAGAGAGACTCAGGTTTCCTTCACACCTTTTTACACTGGAAAAAGATCTCAAAACTGCCTGCGTTTTTTCCATTCTTCGTTTTTTTATTATGCAGATTTTTTTTTTCTAGTGCCTTTTTCCCATCACAAAACAGTTTATGCGGAAGCAAAAGGCTACAAACTTTCTGAAAAAGGCGGCAAAATCCATAGCATGTTATGTTTAGACTAGACAACCCCTGACTGAAAAAATACACCCAGAGTAAATAAAATGACAAAAAAGAAAACATTTTACTGAAAAAAGGATGTAAAAATGTTGCTAGAGGCAAAGTGTTTTTTCAAAAACACAATTTGCGACACAGCATTGGACAAAAACCGACCTGAAAACCAAATCCTAAAAACGTTCATAAAAAGGAGTTTTTGTCCACTGCCTGTCAAAAGCTGCTGAAAAAAAAGTCTGTGTTTGCCATGTTTTGCGTGTTTTTTGGTGCATTTTTGCTGCGTTTTTTGGTGCCTTTTTATGTAGAGATGCACAGCAAGAGATTTGAAGAGTATTTCTGCAAAAAATGCACCGAAAAATGCTCAAAAACGCACCAAAAAACATCCGCTGCTTTACATAGACTCCAATAGTAAATTTTCTGCCCTGCTCAGTTGTTTTTTGCAACATGTTTCAAAAAATGACCAGCAAATAAAACGAGCAGAAAAAAGATGTTCTGTGGAGACAATAGGACGTTTTTACTATATGTCTATGAGACATCTTTTCAGTTGTTTTTTCAGCGTTTTTACAAAAAGGCTGGAAAAACAGACGTTTTTCTGTGCTGTGTAGACATAGCCTTAACAAATATACACCCGCACAACAAAGTCCGAAAATGATTCAATCTTTATTGTCCAACAATCATAGAAAAGAGACTTTTTATATAGATAGGTGACTTCCATAAAAGTTTTCGGTCTCCTACAGACCTTTATCAAATACGTTGTTTAAGTTACAGAAGGATAAATCTCCTATTTTTTTTCAATAGACATGTGTCAGATGCGAGCCGCCGACACATTACGGAGCTACAGCCGGTCTTTTCCTGTATATCCTTTGCCGTATGAGATCCAACATTTTTCATTGAAAAAAAATAGGAGATTTATCCTTTGATAAAAGTCTGTAGGAGACTGAAAAAGTTTATGGAAATCACCTGTCTATCTAAAAAGTCTCTTTTCTATGACTATTGGACAATGAAGATTGAATAATTTTCAGACTTTGTTGTGCGGGTATATATTTGTTATGGACATATTGGGATAAGAATATCCATTATACCCAGCACATAAATAGAGAGTTATCTAGTGTGCCGAGCAACATATGTATTAAGACATAGCCTTAGACACATTACAAAGTGCCGTGGGCACCGCAACATGCACCTACTTTTGGAGTGCACCTGTTCATACATCTAGAGAACAGGGCTGCGCCAGTTTTTGGGTTGAAAGGACATCAGAATACTGGCACAGCTCCGTACATACATGTCGTCCAATGTGTAAATACCACACTTTAGAGAAAATTTACTGAAGTTCGACATTTCCTATGCTGGTCTTTAGCTGAAGGACACTAAAAAGGTGACAAATTTAAAAAGGACCTACTTTTTCATATTTGCTGACTACAGAATTGTATTTCCATTATTTTTTGGAGGCTAAAATAAGAGTCTTTGATTTAGTCACTAGGGGCCACATGTATAAAACGGTTTGGGTCTAAAACTCACTTTTTTCCCCAAAGGTTTCTATGGGGAAAAAAGTGAGTTTTAGACCAAAACTGTTTCATACATGTGGCCCTAGAAGTGGGACACTGTAATATGTTGAACTAGCAAATCAACTTGCCATAAGTCATATTATATAAGTCATTATGACAGTTTATTTATGTTGGGCTTTTCTTGGTGGGGGAGTAGGTTTGAGTGACTTGTTTCTTTCATCAGTCATTGATTTTTTGCATCTTTTTAGTCCATTAATATAAGCAATGAAAAGTTCTCAAGAATATATTGTACAGAATATATCCAACATTTTTTTTAAATGTTCAAAATATGAATACATATGCCTTAGGGTACGTCCCAATGACAAAGGACAAAATACTCGTCGGACTCTGAATTTGGAAACAGCGCTGTCCGACGAGTATTTGAACAGCATTTTGCACAAGAACCTGAGAATTTTTAACTTTTCGTTTTTGTTTTCTGGTGCATATTCCCGTTGGATTTACACGCAGTTTTCAGATTTATTTTGTTCAATCATTTTTTATCCATAGAGCACTATTGAGCTTTTGGACATATAAATACTGCACCAAAAACTGCACACATAGCTTTCTGGTCGTTTTTCTAAACATCTCATCAATTTTAAAAGCAAATTTTCCCGCCGTTGTCCGAGTGAAATACGGAACAATGTTAAGCATGTTCCAAGTTTTTTAAATCTGACCTCAGAAAATCATGTTGACTTTTGATTGAGGTCCATGGGGATGGTTTACAGTCAATTTTCATGATTTTTAAAATTGTAATCCACGTGGTCCATCCACATTCTTGTCGTGTGGACAGACACTTACTGTTAATACAATAGGATGTTGCTTACGCTTGAAGATAATGTGAAAGTTTTAAGCATTAAACAAAGGAGTCTAATAGAGTGCAATGGGACCCTTCCACCTTATGAGGGCTTAATGGTCAGGACTTTTGTTCTGTTTTTGATTATATTAATAGACTATAATGGGTTTTCCTTATATCTACACGTGGCTATTATGTCTTATAATTTACATTTCATTTGTATACAATTTTCCATCAAGTTACAATGGCTTTGAGATACAATATTTTCAACATACAGTTGTCATTCCTGGGATATTGTATGTTGCATATATGTTACGGCTGCACCCGCGGCCCCTGTGTCTGGCCACGGGCACCCCCGCACCCTCGCTGAGGCTCCTTCGTTGGGCAATGCCGCAGCTCCGTCCCCGCAGCCCGCAACGTGCTTCCCTGGCCGGCACTTACCTCACCGCGCTCCTGTGGCTGGCCGGGCGCGCGCCCGTTACTGCAGCCAAATTTAAAGGGACAATGCGCCGATGATTGGTTTCATCGGGCGCTGATCCTATTTAAGTCCTGCCCCTTCCCAGTAACCTTGCCGAATCGATAGTGCCCTGTGCCTTGAGAGGAAGCGTTCCATTGTGTCTTATATTTTTTCCGTGTACCGTACCTTTTGCCTCCGTCCCTCGACCAGGAACCTTGCCGCCTGCCCTGACCTTTCTGCCTGTCCCCGACTACGAGCCTGCCACATCTCGGCAGCCACCGCTAGCAAGTCACGTCAGGGGTAGCGACCTGGTAGCAATCTGCCGCAGCAAGTTCATCCCGCTTTGAGGCGGGCTCTGGTGAAAACCGGACATACTTAGATTCCGCTCCCTGGCGTGGCTATTACAATTGCTTGCGGTGGTCCAGAGGATTCACTACCACTGACTGTTACAGTTCGATTCGGCCACGGATTCCACCAAGGTGCCTCTACCGAGCGCCTCGGACCTCACCACCATCGTGGCCCAGCAATCCAAACGGATCGCGCAGCAAGCGCAACAGCTGAACCAACTGACTACTATGATGCAGCAGCTCCTGGCCACTCAGCAGCAGCAGTCGGCTGCCGTGGCTCCACCAGCAACAGCCGCTCCAGGGATATCCGCCGGCCCTAAACTCCGTTTGTCCATGCCGACGAAGTTTGACGGGGACCAAAGGCCTGCAGGGGGTTCATCACCCAGTGTGCCCTCCACGTGGAACTTATGGCTGGCCAGTTCTCGGCCGAAAGATCCAACGTGGCCTTCGTGGTCAGTCTCCTCTCCGGGAAAGCCCTGGCCTGGGCGACTCCACTCTGGGACTGAGGCGATCCTATCACCGCCAATCTGGGAAAATTTCCTGCGCATTTTCCGCGGAGTCTTCGAGGAGCCTGCCCACGCCTTGTCTGCTGAAACCGCCTTGTTAAACCTACAGCAAGGGAACTCCTCTGTTGGTGACTACGCCGTGCAATTTCGCACCTTAGCTTCTGAATTGCTTGGAACGACGCAGCGTTGTGCGCCACGTTCAAGAAGGGCCTCTCCAGCCAGATTAAGGATGCCCTCACCACCTGGGACCCTCCGACGTCGTTGAGTGAGCTCATCCACCTGGCGACCTGCATTGACATCCGTTTCTCTGAGAGACGGGAGGAGCTCCGCCAAGAGCGTGAATCGGCTCATACATGTCGGCTACCCCGTCTTGCGCCAGTGTTTTTGCGTCCCCCACTGCCTTCTACCCAGCCAGCCATGGAAGAGGACATGCAAGTGGACAGTACCCGCCTGACTCCGCAAGAGCTTGCCCGACGATGTGAGGAGAAGTTGTGTCTCTACTGCGGCAGCCCCGAACACTTCCGTAGGGGTTGTCCACTTCTTCCGCAACGTCTGGGAAACGCACGCACCTAAGTTTCATGGGAGAGGTGTCCCTAGGTGTGAGCAATCCCTCTCCACGGCTCACGCTGCCAGCTCTGGTCACTTCTAATTCCGGAATCTCATTCCGAGTGTGGGCCCTTTCCCGAATTCCAGGTCGGCTGGGAGCTTAATGGATGCCCTTTTTTGGTGACCAAAATATCGTCTCCCGTTTGGTCGCCTAGACCAACCTTTGGTCATCTCCTCCGTCAGTGGTGAGCTATTAAGTGACTCCATCCACTACTGGACTGAACCAGTGGTCCTTCAAGTAGGAGCCCTGCACAGTGAAAGGATCACAGTCTTCGTGTTACCCCGTTCTTCCTTGACTGTTTTACTGGGTCTTCCTTGGCTACAGCATCACGCCCCTACGCTCAACTGGAAGACGGGTGAAGTCTTGCGTTGGGGTCCGGACTGCCAGTCTCGTTGTCTATCGGCACCCCGTCGGGTGCTCCCCAGTCCTCCGCAGTCCTCTCTCAAGCCACTACCTGGCCTACCACAACCTTATCAGGACTTCCAAGACGTTTTCTCTGAGAAGCGAGCAGAGACACTTCCTCCCCATCGCCCTTATGACTGCCCCATAGATCTGCTACCCGGAACTAGTCCTCCCCAGGGTAGGGACTACCCGCTCTCCGTACCCGAAACTCAGGCGATGTCGGCCTACGTTGAAGAAAATTTACGAAAAGGGTTCATCCGCAAATCGACTCTCCGGCTGGTGCTGGATTTTTCTTTGTGGAGAAGAAAGATGGATCCCTGAGACCGTGCATTGACTACCGTGGTCTAAATAAGATCACCATTAAGAACCGGTACCCTTTGCCATTGATCACGGAACTCTTTGATCGTCTCAGGGGAGCCGAGGTCTTTTCCAAGTTGGACTTGCAGGGGGCATATAATCTCATCCGGATACGGGACGGTGACGAGTGGAAGACGGCCTTCAATACTCGTGATGGGCACTTCGAGTATCTTGTGATGCCCTTCGGCTTATGCAACACTCCTGCCGTCTTCCAAGAATTTCTCAATTACATTTTCAGAGACCTTCTGGATGTCTGCGTAGTGGTCTAATTGGATGACATCCTGGTATTTTCTCCCGATCTGGGATCCCACCAGACGCATGTGCACCAGGTCCTGAAACGCCTACGCGAGAACCATCTCTACGCTAAACTGGAAAAGTGCCTATTCCACCAGACCAGCCTTCTCTTCCTTGGATACATAATCTCTGATAAGGGTCTACGGATGGAACCCAGCAAACTCTCTGCTGTCCTACAGTGGCCCCGACCCGTTGGCCTTCGGGCCATACAACGCTTTTTGGGCTTCGCCAATTATTACCGGCAGTTTTTCCAAGCTGAAGGCAGCATTCGCCTCCGCATCTCTGTTATCGCGGCCAGATACCGAGAAACCCTTCTTTTTAGAAGTCGATGCCTCTTCCATAGGGCCTGGAGCGCTCCTCACCAAAAAGGGGCCCAAGGGTAAGACTCGGACCTGTGGGTTCTTTTCCAGGACCTTCTCAAGCCGTCTGGCATTATGTAATGCACCCAGAAGTGGTGTGCAGGAGATTTAAAAATGTATAAATGGGGCTGCGCCTGCGGCTGAAAAGACGCCAGATATCTGCCGCAGCCCCGTTCATACGTCGCCCACATAGTCTAAGACACTGATCCAGCCAATCATCATGAATACTTAATATAATATTATTAAAACTCGGTATTAGTTAAATGCATGTACTGACTGATGGTCTAGTAGCTCCTTTCTACAGTACAGTAAGGTAATATACATCCATATACATCCATTTTTTTTTTCTTGTGCCTTTTTTCTATCACAAAGCAGTTTATGGGGGAACAAATGGCTGCAAACTTTCTGAAAAAGGCGCCAAAACCTATAGCATGTTATGTTTAGACTAGACAACCCCTGACTGAAAAAATACACCCAAAGTAAATACAAGTACAAAAAAAGAAAACATTTTACTGAAAAAAGGATGTAAAAATGTTGATAGAGACAAAGTGTTTTTTCTAAAACACAATGGGCGACATGTATGATCTAGGCACATAGAGGTCAGTTCTAAATAGCTTTAAAGCAGTGTAGAATGCACCAGAATGTATAAACCTGTTCTACTGCGAGTCATACATAAAGGCGTATTGTACTTCCACTACATCAACTCAGGCTCAGGTAAACCACTTTTAACTTGGTCTGTCTGTTCCAGTAGTAATGTGCCTAGTTTTACCTTCCTCCATTCATAAATATGTAAAATCATATGGTTGTGGAGCGACACGCCCCCAGAATGCCCTCACCTCTTAGGCTAGGTCTACATGTCTTGCCCATAACATCCATGCCAGTCATGTTGGTTCGTATCTCCGCATCTGGAAATGACGTGTACAAAGTATGTATACTTCTTTTTAAGCTCCACTAATGTTTTTATTGTGCACACAGTGGGCCCCATTTATCAAAGCTGCCTGATAAAAATATGCCTTGGTGCTCATAGCAACCAATCACAGCCCAGCTCTAGCTGTTAAAACTGCTCTGAAAAAACAAAATTTTGTTGGTATGGCCAATATGTCAAAAATTGCTGGCATATGCTATCGATATGCCAATAAATGTTGTTGGTGGGAAAACTCCCTTTAAATTAGGCCATTGTCTGTAAATAGGACTTAATTAACATTCACTAATGTATAATTGCTGTACTGTGTTCTGGTATGTTGAATTGTGAATAGTGGACTACACCTCCCATCATTTGTCTCTGCTGTATATGTATAATTGCTGTGCTGTGTTCTGGTATGTTGAATTGTGAATAGTGGACTACACCTCCCATCATTTGCCTCTGCTCTATATGTATTATTGCTGTGCTGTGTTCTGGTATGTGAATGCATAGATTTCTCCCAATCTCTGTCCTGAATAATCACCCTATGTTTATTTGTATTGCTAGTGACCCCACATACTGCCCTTGTAGCATCTCCTCTGCTGGCTTATTTGTAACTCCACCCATTGCTGGCAGCTGGGCCTACTGATTTATATCAATGAATTGCACACAGCATACTATAAATTAGTTAGCTTGTGTCAGAATTGACCATTTGCGTCAGTATAGCCCTGTAGAGTAGTGAACCATATCTGTAAGTGAACCAGATATGAAAGTGAGATATCTGAATCAAGATATCTGAAATAAAACCGAAATTAGACCGGAAGTGGGCCGAAGGGGGCTAGGAGGAACGCCTTTTCTTGTAAGTATCTAGGCTTCTTAAAAAAAACCCTATTCACCATGCTCACTATTGCTGTCTATCTTGCAGCCACCTACCTCCTGGATTACCACCCAGTTATGCCCCCTAAGAATCTTATCCACATCAGCGCCTCTCTCCTTCCCTCACCCATGTGTTCATCACACACTCTCCTTTCCCTTTTCAAATATCACAAACCACCTGCTCACATAATCTTGCACAAACGCAGCTCATACTCATCACTGAACCATCTGCTGTATCTTTTCTTTCTCCTGCTTCTTGCTGCAGGTGACATCTCTCCTAACCCCGGCCCACCCTCCATTACTGCTCATCCTACCTCCTCCTCCCATAGAAACCCTGCTAACCTAATTGCTATTCGCTGTACATCTTTTCCAGTCCCTTTGAAATGTGCTCTATGGAACGCCCGATCCATCTGCAACAAACTCACTGCTGTTCATGACCTATTCCTCAACAACTCCCTCATTCTCCTCGCTCTCACTGAAACATGGCTCCAGCAATCTGACACCGCTTCCCTTGCTGCCCTCACTTATGGCGGCCTACACTTCACCCACACCCCCAGACCTGAAAACAGGCCGAGTGGAGGAGTTGGCATACTTCTTTCTGCACACTGCACTTACCAGGTCATTCCTCCTGCACCCTCACTAACTTTCCCCTCCTTTGAGGTCCACACCCTTAGACTCTTTCAGCCATTTTCCCTCAGACTCGCGGTTCTGTACAGACCCCCCGGCTCACCCCGCCAGTTTCTGGATCATTTTGCTGCCTGGCTCCCTCACTTCCTCTTTACTGAAATACCCAGCTCTGTTGAGGGTCCGGTCATCAGCACTGAGGACTCGTGAATTCATTGCACTATATATGAATGGACTGAACTAGAGGACTTTTCTCTCGGTCACTAAGCCAGGTTTACCACTTTTTTGTATCTCTATATATTTAATGCATTGCTGATTGTATTCCTATGGAAGTATTACAATGTCGTATTTGCAAAAAATTAAAGAATCATAAATCACATTAAGCCTTGAGGTGTTTGTTCTTATGCGAGTACGTAATTCTCACCCATCTCTGGACACACCTGCCCGTCTCCCGTTCAGAAATATACACTCCATGAACACTCAGGAATTCACAGACGCTATACAGTCCTCACTGCCCCCAATCTCCTCCCTCTCCTGCCCTGACCTGTTGTCCAAACAATATAATGAAACTCTCTCCACCACCCTGGACACATTGGCACCGCTCACACACCGCACCACCAGAGTCAGACGCCCGCAGCCTTGGCACACGCCTCAGACTCGCCATAGGCAGTGATGTTCCAGATGTGCGTAGCGTCTGTGGAGGAAGTCGAAGCTACCTGCAGACTTTCTCCACTACAAATTTATGCTCAGGCCATATTTATGTCATATGGCTGGACCATTGTAAATCTAGCACTTCTTACCCTTCGTCTCTCCCGTACACCCTAGTAGATTGTAAGCTCTTGCGAGAAGGGCCCTCTCACCTTGTATCTCATCTGTAAGTAGCTTTTCATTGTGTAATGTATTTCTTTTGTCTGTACCTACACCCTCCAAATTGTAAAGTGCTGCGGAATATGTTGGCGCTATATAAATAAAGTTTATTATTATTATTATTTCAAATCTGGCTGCTGCTGTTACATACTGCTGCAAAAACAGGATATGGCCTTATACTGTACATCTAAAAACACATGTAATTAGAATGAAGTAAAATGTTTTCTTCATATGTGACCTCTATAAACATTAGAACTGAGTTTTGAGTTTGGCTATTTTCGTGGTTCTTTTAACAGGTAATGGATAAGGAAACAACTAAGGAAATCCTGTGTTTCTGATGTCATTGCAAGGAAAAATATGTATATAGGGCTACAATAATTTCCTGTGTCTCAAGTACAGTTTAAAAAATATAGAGCACTACATCCAAAATGAAAGAAGCATTGTTACTTTAAATAGGATACATTCTCATGGAGCTAGTTTTGAGTGCTGAGGCAAATGAATGACATTCTAACAAGTTGTTCAAATACAACTACATTACAGGGGTATTCACATTTCATTGATTAGGGTGAAACATGTAGGCATAAGTAAGTAAATATTTTTTACCAAAAAATTGCTGTTCCGACTTTGCTTAATTTTAGTTAGAACAGTTATCCCCTGTTTGTTTACATAAGCTTCTTTTGTTAGTGACCGCCTCTTTTGGCTCTAGCAGTGGTCAGCAGGATGGGAACTTTCCTCTCACTCTCTGATCTTATCTTTCTACTTAGAAAAACGTTACCCCATAGAGTTACTGATCTGGAAGCAGCATTGTACCATCCTGTCAGGTTTGCACAGCACAATCATAATCAATAACAGTCACTCAGCAGATAACAGTGCATCTAGGCAGTATGTAAGTTTTTCTCTCTCACTACAAACTACCTTTAATGACAACTATAGCTCTGCTGGCTCACATTTATAGCCAGACGTCCTGCTTGGACAGTGTCACTGTTTATCACAACCCCTCTATATCCCAATGATAGGATCAGTTAGGAATAGGAGCTAGAAGAGCTAAAATGTCCATTACTACTGTGAAAGCCTGCAGAGGAAGCATGAGCCTGAAGAGGCTGTGAAGAGTGAAAACAGCTAGAAAGGACAACCACTTTAAGGAAAATTTGTCATCAGAAAATAGCCTTTTGTTTAACTCATGTTTTTATATTAAACACAATTTTCAGTAATATTTGATAGTTTTTTTTTAAATTTTCCATATCACTATCAATATTTATTAGAAATCCTGCCGTTTTCACTTTGGCCAGTAGGCCTAATAATTGTCTGACACTTCCTGTATTGTAGAGAAAACTTTTCAGCAGTCTCTCCAGTATCAGCACATTGCACTGAAAGGTGACACCAATGTGTAGATAAGAGATAATCCACCATTCACAATAAGAGATGATAAGAGATAGTCACAGGTTCCCTTCTCCTCCTCCCTGCACACTGCATTTCTTCCCAGGTCACAGAGCATGCCTAGAAAACTCTTCTATAGAAGTCAATGGGTCTACTTCTGTTTACAGTATAGACTCCTATGCCCATGTAGTTGCTGTAAAGCATCTCTCTCTAAATGCTGTTAAAAGCAGCTAAGGCAGATGGCTGCCCCCATAATCATATACAGGCAACATAATTAAAAAATCTACAGCCATAAAATAAAACCCAAAGAGAAGAAAATGATGTGTATCCGTATCTTGTTTTAATTAGTAAAAAAAAGGCAATAGATTCTGTGAGGAAAATTCACTCAAAAAAATGACAAATCGTTCACCCCCTCCAACTTCAGTCAAATGGCCTGCGAGAGGAAGAGGTCAATTATACCCATCGTAAATGTCTTTCTATAGGAAGCTAGCACAGCAGGAGAGGTTGACCCATCAAAAGAAGCCTCATTTCCATTAATTAGCTCAAACCCCCAGACTTGAACAAAAGGCTCCCAGCCGCAGCGGCCTCGATATTTCATAAAGATTTATAGGCGATCTGCTCATAACTGGTCTATGGCGGTTTCGTATCTTAAAATATGGAACTCCCCGTACACATAGCCACCACTCCCATGTTTGAACAATGCAGGGGGACTGAGAAATCAAGAACTGGACTTCTAGCATCTAGGATAGGGGTGTCTGACATCAGGGCATAGCTTAGGTCCAGCCGGTTCTGATGCTGTCACTGTTTCCGTTCTGTTCCAATGCCCTGCCGAAGTATGGCCCACTATGGTTTCTCAGTCAGAAATTGCATGGCCAGAGTGGGAGGAGTTCATAGACCGTCCCCGGGGTGTGTGGGGGAGTGTAGGGGGTGGCCACGTGGGCTGTCCCATTACAGATATAAGCAGGGGCCCCAGATGGGGCCCAGTCATTGCATTCCGGAGGGGGGGGATCTGATATCATTCCAGAAGCATCCACGCAGCGCAGGGCCACATCTGAGCCCCATGTGAGCCCAGCTCCAAGCCAACCACAGGTAACTGGACACATTTTACTGCCTTTGTCTGTAACCCATACTTATATTTGCACCTCTGACTCTTATCTGTATATTATTATCATTTTGTATATATTTGTCTAGTGTGCCCTCCAAGGCTAATTAAATCTATAAACTTTAATCTGAGTTAATCTGTCTTGATCAACTCGGTCTATAATAAATAGCTACCCCAAGGCTGGTTCCTGGCCTTGTTATAAGTCGGTAACGGACCAGTCTTATAACTAAACTAGAAACTGGTGACAGCCTATTAGATTGGCAGATTTTTGTTTAACCAGTGTGGGTAAACAAGTCTCTCTCAGCTGTTCAGGGTCGTTGGTGAGGAGTGTGTTCTCTCGCCCTCCCAGAGTCTCCCTGTGCCCGTGTGGACAGGGGTTAACGATAAAACAGTATCTGGCTGACCTTGTGTACCCCTAGGGGCAGTGCAACGTCACGATACACCCCAAGTCAGGCCGTCAACCCTCGAGTGGGCCGACGGGGCGGGCTTTTTCCTGACAGATTCCCTTTAACCCCTTAAGGACTGAGCATTCTTTTGGTTGACACGTTCATTATTTCCTCCTCCCTTCCAAAAGCCATAACTTTTGTATTTTTTTCATCTACATAAGCATAGTTTGCTGGACAAGATGTATTTTCTAGTAATGTCATTCACTGTACCATAGAATATGCTGGAAAATGTGAAAAAAATGTACTTGAGCCATGTTTGCAAGGTTTTTTTTCTAAAGTGTTTACTCTAGGGGATAAATTATGTGTTCTCTGTATTCTACAACAAAATCGTGGTAGAAGCCAGCCTTAAGAACTGTTGAAAAAATGCAGCAACCAGTCCAAGGTAAAGCGAAATATCCAGCATGCAAAATTGTGGCCATATAAAATATCAAAAAGTTTTATTGTAATATCATTAAAGACAATGGCAAAAAGCACTCACCAGTATTAACAGTATCGTGGTCAATCTAATCAGAGTATGTGATTGTCATAGCCCGAAATGAGTTAGCGTTCAGTACTCCATTCATGCTCTGATTAGATTGACCACGATACTGTTAATACTGGTGAGTGCTTTTTGCCATTGTCTTTAATGATATTACAATAAAACTTTTTGATATTTTATATAGCCACAATTTTGTGTGCTGGATATTTCGCTTTACTTTGTTCTCTGTATTCTACAGGTTTATACGATTCCAACAATACCAAATATGTAGGGTTTGCTTTATGTTATAGTACTATAAAAAATCCAAACATTTAAAATTTTTGAAATTTGTGCCGCACTGCCACTTTCTGTGACCAAATACTTTTTTGTACTTCACCGATAGACCTGAGTGAGGGGGCATTTTTTGCGACCTGAAGTTTACTTTTTATTGGTACCATTTTGGGATAGATAGGAGTTTTGTGATCACTTTTATACCAATTTTTAGGGGACCTGAAATGACCAAAAAACAACTTCAACAACAATTTCGGGATTTGGAAATGTTTTTCTTCTACGGTGTTCAGTATGCGGGATAAGTAATGTTATTGTGGCGCGATCCTGCTACAGATCCTCTTACCGCCACTGGGATGTAGGTTTACGTCTAATGTCGTTAAGGGGTTAAGTCAGTGTTACATTCACATATGAGTACTTAGATCAAATCTGCAAATAAAATTGCAGACACTAATATTCAGAAGTGATAAAAATTTTATTCTTAACATAATTGTCAGCACATGTGGATACGTGAGAAACACTGTTTGTGGCAAAACCCCTTTAACCCCTTAAGCCGAACGCCTGAAAAGTAGTTAATGACCAGAACATTTTTTTAGCTTTTACCTCCTTGCGTTTCAACAGTTGTAACTTTTTTATTTTTTCAATGACGCAGTTGTATGAGGCCTCATTTTATTCAACACAAGTTGTACTTTATGAGGGAATAGTTTAAGTTCACTTAGAAGTAATTGCAGAATTTTTTTTTATTTAAAATGTTTTTTTTTTTTTTTTACAGCATTCACATTTCACACTTAATAACCTGTTAGAATAATTCTACAGGTTATTATGGTCATGTGGATACCTGATATATATAGTTTTTTTTGTCTGTGTAATATATGCACAATTAATTTTTATTAAATATTTATTTTTATTTTATTATTTATTTTTGTATTCTTTTTACTTTTTTTTAAAATCCCCTGAAGGGAGAACTGTTTTACTTTTTTTTTTTTTTACACTTAGTAATGTATTAGCATATTCATATATGCTCATACATTATAATCTGTGTCAGTCTGACATGGGCAGTGATCAGGACAGCACACAGGCTGTCCTGGTCACTGGCTTGATACAAAGACAGCTCTGGGGCTACTCTAGGTCCCTAGGGCTGACTGTGCAGCCGTTCCCCGGGCTCTGTCGGGTCACCGGGTGTTCCGATCATCCGACAGAGCAGGGAAACCCTTTGATTAAGCTGTGGTGACGATCCGCCGCAATCAAAGGGTTAAAGCACCGTGTTGCGGGGGTTCCCCCACTACCTGGTGCTCGCAGGAGCTGCACTGGGATCAGGGCTGTGTAGTGCAGATCCGATCTCAGCACAGCTGCCGCGCCCGGGCGTCTTAAGGCGTCGCTGCAGACGAACGATCTGCACCCGCCGACGTCTAAATCAAATTAAATAATTGTAAATAAAATGCAAATTTTTAATACTTGGTTGAAAAAAAAAGGCCCACAAACAAACAGCAACTGAAAACCGCTGTAGGAAAGGTCTGTCAGAACATTAAAAAGGAGGAAACACAGTGTCTGGTGATGTTCATAAGGTCAAGACTTCTGGCAGTTATTGCTAGCAAAGGGTTTATAACCAAGTATTAGAAATTAGTATTTTATTTACAATTATTTAATTTGTCCATTTACTTTTGGTCCCTTTAAAAACAGGGTGGCACATGTGAAGGAGGTGAAACCCTAACCCCTTCATCCAATTTTATTGAGGATACCCTCAAATGAAAGCTGAAAGTCTGGACTTTATGTCCATGTCCATTATATAACTGTAACTTAAATATGTTTCGGTAAACAGGTACAAAAAAGCAAACTTTGTGTCAGTATCCAAAATATATACAGTATGGACCTAGCTGCCAGGAGATGTCACGGGTCCTTCTTAATTGATTTAAAAACAAAGTAATAAAAAGTCTTTAAAAAATCTATTTTCCTATACATACATTGCATAAAAACAAATAACCTATTCTTAACCTATACTTAGTATAGTATTAATTAAGTACTTGCTGGCTGCCCATAAACTATAAACGTCCAGACAGTGACAGTTTTACTCTGCATGAATGTTCTGGAATATCCATACAATGAGGGCAGCTGTACTGTACACTAATTTTGCAGCTGTGTGGGTGAAGGGTTTATTACCATCATTGCCTTCTCAATCGCTGTGTATACAAGTTATCACTGGGGTTCGGTAACTGCCTGAGCTGATGGGTCTTATCCGACCCAGATCAGCCCTACAGTCAGTTTTGGGTATCTATTTCCCCTGGCTTTCCCCTGTAATTGGGACTAAATTATCAGCCCCAGTGATAGGGAAAATCACCCAAAAATAGCAAAATGTGATAAAGCGATATAAAAATGCCCCCTAAAGGTCTTTTTCTGACCTTTATAGGGGGCATGGTATGTAAAGCAAAGTAACAAAAAACACACAAAATAAAATATTCTTAAAATAAATACTAACAACCCAAACCACAACTTTTAGTCCCAACCCTGATGGCCCTAACACTTTGTATTTCCTATATATAAATGTCCATGATGAAAAAGTGACTTTTTATTTTTTTTCACAAAAGTCACATAAAAATAAAGCCTAAACCTAAAAAAGACAAAAAACATTAGTCCAATAACCGAATTCAAGAAAGTGCGTTATAGTTTTTAAACCAACAAGTACTACGGAAATGGAAAATGTGCCTGGTCAGGAAAGTGGGCAATTGGCACAGTCTGTAACTGGTTAAACACTTACTTTAACATGAATTGTATAAAAAATAATAAAATATTTTTTCTATGTCCACAATGGAAAAAAAAAATTCTAAAATTACACAGTCATTAGTATTTACTTCCAAAAAGCAAAAAAAAGATATATTGCTTTTTGAATAAAAACAGAACAGTTATGTCAATAAAGAAGGAAAAATCTAAAGCTGCAAAAATGTATATAGAAAAAACACCCAAAAATCTGGTACATGTTTAAGGCCCAAACAGTGGTTTGATATGACTTAAAGGGGTTTTCTCGCTACAAAGATCATATCTGTAATTATGGGGACAGTAAAAATAAGCACTTTTGCAGTTGGTTTGTATTACTTAAATCGCATAGTATAGCAGATATGAGCTAATCTGTGCATTTAGAGTTATTTATGCAGCAAGTGCTCGAGCCACGCCCCTTTTATGTGATTGGCTGCCTGATATTTCATTCAGCCCTGTTGGGACATGCACCCTGTATGGGACATGCCCCCTGTGCTGTGCTATGATTGGCTGCCTGCACTCTGTGCTTACTCCTCTTTGAGCTGTGTTTTGAAAGTGAAACTAGTTGCTTCAGCTTTCGATGCTGACTGTGGCTGTATAATAAAGGCTCTCTGAGCTCCTCTATGCTCCTCTCCCAGTGATAGCTCTATGTAAAGGTTCTGGGCAATTATTGAGCCTGTAGCTTCTAGATTTACTCCCCCCCCCATATACTACACCCATATAACACAGCCTGATATCCTCTGCTACCCCCTCTACCTCCTGCCTGATAACTGAGTGGGGAGCAGCATGCATTTCTCACATTTGTTTAATCAGTTCAGGCTTTATGTATACTTGTTTAAACCAATGCAGGTGTTCTGGTTACAAGGAGCTTGTGGAGGCAGGTGGAAGCTCTGCAGATGTGAGAACCATAGCAGAAGGTCTGCAGAGCTGTGACATTCTTTCCCTTCCACTGCTCACACAAAATAATGATGTCCCCAGTATTCAGTGAGGGAACACATGCCTGCTGAGAGGACAGATGCCTCCTGGGAGGAGAGACTGGTTTTGAAGCTGTAAGAGAGATCAACAGCTTAAGTCTGTGCAAGCCAGTGATGAGAAAACCAATTTAAAGAATAAGTCATAAAAAAATTGTGATATTAAGAAAATAGAAGATTGACAGCAAAAAAAAAAGAAAAAAAAAAGACTTCATGTTCCTTCTACTCTGCCCTTGTGTTATTTCCTTTTTATTTTTATCTTAGGATATATATATGTTTATCCAAGGCAGGTTTACATTCACTTACTGTTGATTTTCCAACATTTGTAGGAAGTTAGTTCCAAGCATCTACTATTCTTGCAAAAACATAATTTTCCCTGACATTGCTTTTGATCTCCCTTATAGAATTTAGATTGTGCCTTCTGTTTTTTGTGTGTTGAAATAAAAATTTGCTTTTAATAACTGGTGAGTTCTACAAGCTACTTTCTCTTATCTGGATGTTCTGTACAGTACATACCTTTCAGTATCTATCCTATTGCCATTTGTGTCCTATCCTACCACCCAGTTGTGCCCCCATAGAATTCTATACACATCAACTTATCTCTCCTTCCATCACCCATTTTGCTGACTGGCTCCATCACTTCCTCTCTACTAAAATACCCATACTCCTACTAGGTTATTTCAACTTTGACAACCCTATATCCCCCTCCACTTCTCAGTTTCTGTCACTAACCTCTTCCCTTGGCCTCTTGCAACTTACAGACTCTCCAACTCACAAGCATAGGAACTCTTCTGTTGTTCCTGCTTTATTTCTAACCTTACTAATTCACCTTATGCGCTCTCTGATCGTAACCATATCTCCTTCACTATCACTAATTCTCAGCTTTCTCTAGACACATCTGCCCGTCACACATTCAGAAATATCCACTACATAAACACTCAAGAACTCATAGACACTCTACAGTCCTCACTGCCCCCAATTTCCTCCATTTCCTGACCTGGCTGTCAAACAATATAATGAAACTCTCTTAACCACCCTGGAAAATTAAATTAAATCCTGTACCCCAACAGGCAGACGCCGGCAACCTCAGGCTCGCTTTCTTCAGCAATGTTGCGGAAGTGCTGAATGTCTATGAAGAAAGTTAAAGCTATCTTAAGACTTTCTCTATTACATACTCATGCTAAGGATTTACCCCACTGCTCTTCACCACTCTTTTGTTCAATTGATCAGTACTATAATCAACCATTTTCAAGTAAAATATGGCAGATCATAGAACATGTTCTAAGTTTTTTGACACAATTTTCGTATTTAAAGTCCAACCTCGGATTTTTGTACTGAAGTCTATGGGGATGATTTACAGAAGGATTTTTGCGGATTCTAAATACCAAATCCGCTTAAAAATCCGACAGTAAATCACATAGACTTAGCTTTACTATTCCAGTTTCCAGAGGGGTGTGTCCCTACATCCACTGACTATGTCAGCACTAATTGGACATTGTTAGACTGTAGGGACACCCCCCCAGATGTTAACACACATGTGACAGAATTGTAATGACTTTCTAGGAAGAATATCAGGGGAACCACACAATATAGAGATTTAACAAAAGATGCTGCAGACTTATTAATTTGACCTATCCACGACAAGACTGTGGGGGTGTCGATAGGTTGTCATTGTAGCTGAGGCTTATTCAATTACCTTTATGCCTGCTTTCTTACTAGTCCTTTCCTCTAATAGGAAAGCCAGTATTGTATACTATTCTGCAACATATTAGTATTGCAGAACAGTGTACATGTGATCACTCCCCTTTGTAGAGCAGTGTACATGTGATCACTCCCCTTTGCAGAACCTTGTACATGTGATAACCCCCCCCTTTGCAGAACAGTGTATATGTGATCACGCCTCTTTGTGATTAAGCACTCTAAGGGGATTAAAAGTAAAAAGTACAAGTAAAAAAAGTTTTAAAAGATGAAAACATATTAAAAAGTTCAAAGCATGATCCTTTTGGTATTTTACAAATAAAAAAAAAAATAAAAAAATTAAACATGATTGGTATCACCACATCCATAACAGTCTAATCTATTAAAATATAACATTATTTATTATGAACACCACCACAGAAAAACATACTAAAATTGCAATTTTTGGGGGGGTCATTTCTGGTGATCAAACAGTTGCATGTATCCCAAAAGAGTACCAACAAAAAAAAGCCCTTATTTAGATCCATAGATATAAAAATAAAAGTTATTGGTTGCTAAAAATAATGCTGCAATGCAAATGTCAAAAATAAAAAAAGCACTAAAACATAATGAAAAATTAGTCATCACCAGAATCATACCAACTATGTAACTGCATAAACCCACCCTCCCAATAAATAAGAAAATGGCGCTGTTGCTTCTCTCTTCACGTTTCAGCCCACAAAATATTTTTTTTGTTGGTGTTCCAGTACATTATATGATATACTGTAAAAAAAAAAAAGTACATCTTTTCCCATATTAGCAAACCCTCGCATGTCTGTGTAGAAGAAAAAATAAAAAAGTTATGGCTCTGGTAAGGCAGGAAAAAACAAATGCAACAAAAACAAAAATCAATTTAGCAGGAAGGGGTTAAACATTGTCATAGGAAACCTGGATTTGCATGGAACAAACAAAGCCTTAAAACAGAATTAGTTCTGTGTGCAGGAAATTGGAACCAAAAGCAGGCAAACTAGATAACTTAATATTGCTATTGTTTTAAACATGTTGAGGAAATCGTATAACTTTTATTAATGTTTATCATGAGATAAAAATTGCTTAAAACAATAGCTAAATTAAATAGACGCTCTCCCATACGTTTAAACTTGTGTGTTCCTCTACTTGTTATCCGAGAAAGAGTACTGGGCCTTATAAATGCATTTTGTACAAAAAGATATGGTCCCTATAAAATCAAATTACTTGTAGTCCATGTGTCATTGTGTGGAGTCTCTATGAGGCATTGTATTCTCTCCTAGCAGCAATGCCTTTAAAGTAGAACAGCACCATAAAATAGCATGCATTTAAATATGCCACTTATTTTTTTAGTTTTCAGTAAAACATATAGTTATCTCTGTGTAATTGGTACCACAAAGAGGTCGATGTGAGGTCATGTGAGGCTATTTGAGGCTACAGGATCCATGCAATAATATGGACAAAGGCATGATGCCTTTGATCACATTAGCACCAAATTGAACCCAAAAAGGGCAGTTTTCATGTCCTAAGTAAAGTGGTGGATACATTAGGTCAGCTGCAACGTTTTGCATAAAATCCTGCCAGGGAGTGAAGTCTAAGGTGTCCCCTGGTCTTCATCTTTTAACCCTTTGTACAAGGGATCTGGTCTACGTTTCAGGAAATTTCCAGGTCACTATAACTGGCATAGTCACCTGCGGTGACAGCTGACCAGCAGGCGCGATACCGGAGGGTTAGACAAAAGACATAGCTGGGTCACAAGCCTTCTCCTGAAGATGAAGTTCACTCGAAGTTGGGTCACTGGCAGTAGGTCAGGGCAGGCGGAGTTCTTGTGCCGTCATGTCACAGGCTGAAGGTGAGTACAGGCAGCACACAAATACGATGGCGAGGAATAAGCCAAAGTTCAGCAGCAGAAAACAAAGAACAGGATAACACTCAACAGGCTGGGAGACACACGACTAAACTGGCTGCGAGGGAAGTGCCTTTTAAGATGTCTCAGGCAGCAGGCCATAGGCTAGAAAAGTGGGGTGCACCAGGGGATTTGGACCTATAAAACAGGTCATATCACACATATTATTACCTGGAAATTGTGGTATTACCCTTGTTTAGGTTATATTATATTTAGGTATATGTATTTTGTGTTGTAATTCTCAATTGTATAGGGAGGAGTCTAGGGATGTATAGGGTGAGCTACCGATAGCTGGGGCCGCCCTTGTCAGGGCGATTACTCCACTTTTTTTTGAGGGATATGAAAGGATGTAACATAGAGCTAGTCCCATGTGATCTAAAATTTTGGATACCTGATCCCTCATTTTGTTAAAAATACCCCTAGACAGTACGATGGGATGTTTGCATACCTCCTTTAAGTATTGCTATATATATATATATATATATATATATATATATATATATATATATATATATACACTCACCGGCCACTTTATTAGGTACACCATGCTAGTAACGGGTTGGACCCCCTTTTGCCTTCAGAACTGCCTCAATTCTTCGTGGCATAGATTCAACAAGGTGTTGCAACGATGCTCAATTGGTACCAAGGGGCCCAAAGAGTGCCAAGAAAATATTCCCCACACCATGACACCACCACCACCAGCCTGAACCGTTGATACAAGGCAGGATGGATCCATGCTTTCATGTTGTTGATGCCAAATTCTGACCCTACCATCCGAATGTCGCATCAGAAATCGAGACTCATCAGACCAGGCAACGTTTTTCCAATCTTCTACTGTCCAATTTCGATGAGCTTGGGCAAATTGGAGCCTCAGTTTCCTGTTCTTAGCTGAAAGGAGTGGCACCCGGTGTGGTCTTCTGCTGCTGTAGCCCATCTGCCTCAAAGTTCGCCGTACTGTGCATTCAGAGATGCTCTTCTGCCTACCTTGGTTGTAACGGGTGGCTATTTGAATCACTGTTGCCTTTCTATCAGCTCGAACCAGTCTGCCCATTCTCCTTTGACCTCTGGCATCAACAAGGCATTTCCGCCCACAGGACTGCCGCTCACTGGATGTTTTTTCTTTTTCGGACCATTCTCTGTAAACCCTAGAGATGGTTGTGCGTGAAAATCCCAGGAGATCAGCAGTTTCTGAAATACTCAGACCAGCCCTTCTGGCACCAACAACCATGCCACGTTCAAAGGCACTGAAATCACCTTCTTCCCCATCCTGATGCTCGGTTTGAACTGCAGGAGATTGTCTTGACCATGTCTACATGCCTAAATGCACTGAGTTGCCGCCATGTGATTGGCTGATTAGAAATTAAGTGTTAACGAGCAGTTGGACAAGTGTACCTAATAAAGTGGCCGGTGAGTGTATATATATATATATTTTTATATATGGTTATACTTACTTTGTGAGTTCTTGACTCAGCTAGAATTCTTTTCTTCTTTTTAAAAGATACATGTAATAAAGGTTATATTTTAGATAGGGTTTTTGGTGATTTTTTTGCAGTGACTAATCTTTGATTGAACCCATATTGAATTTGATTGTCTGTAATATTTTTGCTTCAGGCGTAAGTCACCATTCAGACCAGAGTGAAGGGGCTACCAGAGATCAAGACATGGATGTTGTACAATGTGGCAGAGAGGTACACAAGCTTGCCCGTGGCCAAAGAAATGGACCACAACATGGCTTATGACATTTCATATATAGCCCACTATTTTTTCAGTACAATTAGCAAGGGATGGCGGAGCTGAGCAAAATGAGACATAGCTTTCTTTAAAAGTATTCAAAAAAACCTGGTCATTTCAGGCTTAGGAGTTTAGTGAATGACCTTCATTGTATGAGCATGCATGCAGAAGTAGCTGTCAATTACTATTCGAGTCACCACCTGGACTTCTCATCCCAGTATAAGCAGAGAGATAAGTGAGTAAAATGTTAAGCCACAGTTTTTTTCAAAGTTCTTTATATCAGTCTGTTCTGCTCCTGCTCTATAACATGTTGCTGGCAGATTAGGCTTGGCTCACATCTGTGTTGGAGGTTTATTTTTAGAGCCTGCGTTGTAGAGTCCATAAAAAATATCGGAAAAAATAGTGCAGCATGCTGTGCTATTTTATTCTGTTAAAATGATGGACAGCACAACAGAAACCCAACAGTCAGTGGGGTCCGTTAGGCATTGTATGTGTCTGTCATGAAATGGAACATCTGATGCATATGTGAACTAGGCCTTAGACCAGGCATCCTCAAACGGCGGCCCTCCAGCTGTTGGGAAACTACAACTCCCATGATGCATTTATATAATCTATAACAGTGGGAATGATGGGAGTTGTAGTTTCCCAACAGCTGGAGGGCCGCTGTTTGGAGATGCCTGCCTTAGACTGTAACAGTAAATTCACATAGGGTGGCGAAAATGTGGCCAAAACCATTACTGCATTACAAAATCCATGTCAAATAACACATGTAAAAAGGTTACACTTAGGCTGTTTTAGTTACACATTGTGTAGGATTTTACAAAACCAGCTCTCTATAGAGTAACAACTGGTTAAAATCTGTGTTTATGCAGAAAATGTATCCTAAAGGAAATGTTTAATTGTTATATAACAAAAATGGCAAATGATTGCGGGACAAGATGTACTTTCTAATGGTGTCATTCACCATACCATAGAATATACTGGGAAACCGCAAGAAAATTATAAGTGGGGAAAATTGTGAAAAAAAAAACTTAGTTGCATCATGTTTGCAGTTTTTTTTTTATGCTGTTGACTCTCTGGAATAAATGATGTGTTCTCTGTCTTCTACAGGTTGGCAATACCAAACCTGAAGGGTTGTCGTTATGTTTTGGTAATGAAAAAAGTAAATATTTTTTTTCTATCTTTAACATTTTTGCAGCGGCGCCATTCTCTGCGACCAATAACTTATTTAAACTAACACCTTGAATGAGGAGCATTTTTTGCGGGCTGAAGTGTACTTTTTATTGGTACCAGTTTGGAATACATATGACTGTTTTGGTCAATTTTATTTCAATTTTTAGGGGCCTCGAAATGACCAAAAAAGCATGCTGAACCGGTGTTCAGTGTACGAGATGAATTACATTATATTTTAATATATCAGACTTTTTCTGACACGGCGATACCAAATATGTGTAACTTTTTATTATTTTATTTCTTTTATTTGTCAAATGGCAAAAGGGGGGTCATTTGAACTTTTAATATTTTTTTTACACTTTTAAACACTTTTTTTTTTACTTTAATATTAAGTCCCCTTAGGGTGCTTGACCACTAGGGGATGTGTGATCATGTGTATGTAGATAGAAAAATAAAAAAGTTATGGCTCCTGGAAGGCAGGTAGGAAAAAACGAACGTGTCAAACAAAAAAAAAACAACACTAGGTCCTTATGGGGTTAAAGTGCACCTTATTCACCATGCTCACTGTTGCTATCTATCTTGCAGCCATTTACCTTCTATCCTATCACAAGGTATTATGGGAAAGGAGCTGATTGCTTTTGACCCACTGGGTCTTTGGAAAGCAAAAGGGATATTAGCCAAGCCAGCATCACCCATCTGCAGACAGCCGTTTCGGGGTGTTTGCCCCTCATCAGTACAGCGCAGAACATGCTGGCTTGGCTCAGTGGGAGGCAATGAGTGGCTCAGAAAGGGAGGATCTCTCCTTAGGGAGAGCGCACTCCACGAAACATCTGCATATCACAAGGCATTATGGGAAAGGAGATGAGAAGCTCAAGCGCCCTCTATTGGATGTAACAAATCCTCAATTTGCTTTTGACCCACCGGGTCTCTGGACTCCTAGTCATGCCCCCTAAGAACACTGTCCACATCAGCTCTTCTCTCCGTCCCCCACCTATGTAAACATCCACTACACTATTTTCCTTCTTCAACTACCCCAAAACCACACTCTTTCATGGTACGAAACAAACGCCACTCATATACGTCACTGAATCATCTGCTATCACTTTTCATTGCTGTCGGGGAAATTTTTCCTAATCCTGGCCCACTCTTCTCTACTTTTTCTCAGGAACAAGCCCACAAGAGTGTTGGCTCAGAATGGAGAGCTCTCCATTCTGTTCTATGACAGATCTGAGTACAGCTGAATACTCCGCTTACCTGTACTTGGAAATCCCATAGAACAGAATGAAGAGTTGTGTGCAAGCGCCACCAAATCTTCATTCTGAGCTGACACTTTCGGGGCTCGTTCCGGAGATAGATGCAGCTATCACAGAAGCTGTTGCTGCTATTCCAGAGTGCTTATTTTACCTATCTCTCTGTATGATTGCAATCCATTTAAAAAAGGTCCAAATAAGGCATGGTTCACATGCTACATTTTTGTTACATCAGAGACGCATGGGTTGTTAAAAAATTATGTTTTATAATCAACTCAAATTTGGAATGCCCAATTTGGGATAAAAGATGCATTTTTAATGCGTTGATGCTAGGTTCACATGCAACATGGGAACTCGGCCTATAGGACTGAACTTTCACATGTTTTGTCTCTGGACTGTGGATAATTAATTTTCAGAGCAGCAAGCCTTTGAGTGCTGGCTAGTTTTCAGCTTTGGTAAATAAAGCTCTGTGTCTCAGAATAAGAAGTATCACTTCATATTGAATGTATACATTATGATTGCTGCACACAATAAGCTGCTTTGTGTCGTCCTAATAGTCGAATCTGAGAACAAAGGGACATTTGTAAACAGCTTTGTAATTAGGTAACTAAAAATAACAGGTGCTTTCATGCAAAACATATGTAGGTGACATAGCAATGCAAATATGGGACACATGATCAGTTTTAGACTAACGGCACCTGTCTAAAACTAATACCCAAATCTAAGGAATGTGGTTGGCTAATGAAGTAATCACACCCATGTTATTTCCTATATATTTCAAAGGAATATTACAAATATTACAAAAATGTTCTTTATAGAAATGGGTTCTGTTCACAATGGCATCATGGCTTCCTTCTTCCACAGTTTCTACAAGCCCTAGTAAAGTAGACTGGTAGGCCCTAGGTAGGTAGGCAGCAGTCAGACCCCAGGTAGGTAGGTAGATTGGCCCTCGGTAGGTAGGCAGTAGTTAGGCCCCAATTAGGTAGGTAGTAAATAGATCCCAAGGTAGTTAGGGAGGCCACAAACAGTAGATTGGCCTTAGGTTGGTAGGTAGACAGCAGTTAGACACCAGGTAGGTAGGTAGTAGATAAGCCTCTGGTATGTAGATCGGCCTTAGGTAGGTAAGCAGAAGATAAGTACAATGTAGGTCAATATGTAGGACCCCATTAGATGAAAAAAATTAACTCTTCCCATTCCCTCGACAAGCGGAAGGCCGGGCTTCTCTTAGTGGAACCTGGCGCAGTCAGCGTAATGATATGACATCATCGCACCGCCTGCGTGATGACTCACGGCCGATGTCTAGTACGTTTAAGGCCTAGGGCCTTAGACCAAGTAGGCAGAGTAGCACTCGGGACAGAGGAAGCGGGCACTCCTAGGCACGATGCGCCCGCTGTGCCAGGTGCCCTGTGGTAGCCGGCCCCATAAAAGATGCTATGGCTGCAACAGCACTAGTTATACCGTTTCCTATTGATTTCTCAAAATTTTAAATTGGTCCCATTTATTTGTTACAGAGTTCCGAATTCCCTGTATAGACATATACAGTATTATACTTAGTTGAGACACTGACATGAGGGCTGGTGGTGGATCTATTGGGTCACCTCGAGAGATGACAATAACCATGCTAGGGAGTGCAGTCTAAGGAACCTCTACGATACTCACCAGAGCCTGCCGCCAGGCAGGATAGGCTTGGCTGTCACCTCGTGACAGTCGAGGTGCCAATGAGGTACAGAAAGAGCAGGTAGAGTAGTAGTTGTGTCACAGGCAAGGAGGTCTAGGCAGGCAGGTAGTAGTCAGGAATTTGTCAGCAAGGGTCATACCAGGAACCACAGAATATAGACAACTGGGTACAAACGCTCAGACAGGAACACCAACAAACTGGCAGGGAAAACAGGGGAATGTGTCCTAATAAAGGTACAGATGGCAGGTTGTTCATACTCAGAGGCGCACCGGCCTTTTAAATCTTAGAGTCACTTACCCTAGGGAATGGGTACGCACGCGGTGGCAACAAGCAGAGGAGGAGAGCATAGCATGAGTGGGGAAAGGTGATTGCCAGATGTAGCATCAACAGGGAACACAAGTGTGCCCACGGTCCAGAGTGTGGACCATGATGCACATCGGGACAGACAACTTATTATGACCACTCCCTATTTGTGGTAAGCTGCTATATATGGTGTGCGGTAGGCTGTCTGCATATATATCCCTAGTATAGTTGTCATGGAGCTTTTCAAATTTGCAAAAAGGATGATTATTGGTTTTAGGACTGCGCAATATGTTAAATGTTCAGGTGCTGCTGTGGTAAAAGTATATTGTGAGTGGACAAATAGCACTGTTGTGAATATTTGACAAAGAAATGGCAGAGCACCACCTGATTAGATTACAGCTGCCCATAAACGTCTATTGAAAGGGGATGGGGAGAAGGTAAAAATGAAAGACTCTCATAGGCACAAGCAGCAGCATGAAAGACATCATGTTTTTGGCCTCTGTCGGAGTATTCTTGGTGGTACATGTCAGAATAACTTTTTTTTATGCTAATGGAGGCTAAAAATATGATGCAGTGTAGCTATCCAGCACTGAAGAAGGGATACAACACTCAGTGCACAGCCAGTGCTATCTCTTTGTGTCTCTTTGCCCCTTTCCTGTCTCTTTAGACTGTATTGGTAGCTGTGACATGATAGTGAAGCTGAAAGCAAGATGGATTCTGCTACTGATTTATGCATCAGTTAACTGATAAGAAATTGTGTAATGTACCCTGTTAGTGAAAAATGCTCCCTTCTTCACTTATTACCTTCCTTTTCTTCGCCCTCCTGCATTCTTATCATTGCTTGTACAGTTAATTTATGTATACTTGTTTTCTAATTGGAGGTATGGTTTAAGCAATTCCCCTAAGGCCGTGTTCACACGGCTTATTCCCGACGGATTTGTGAGCCGGATTGCGCTCACAAATCCGGCGTGAATAAGGGGCGGGGCCGGAGCGCGGCCGGGGCGCCACTCCCTGGCCCCATAGACTGTCATTATCTACGGCGCGTATGCGCCGTAAATAATGTGCGTGTCACTTTCTCCCCCCGCGGCGGATTCGCCGAGCGGGGAGGAGCGACGGAATCCACTGTTCTCTATGAGAGCAGTGGATTACCGTAATTACTCCGACGGATTGGCGCCGTACTGGAGGGCAAATCCGGCGCGGAGTACGGCGCCAATCCGCGGAGAAATAAGCCGTGTGAACGAGGCCTAAAGCTGATTCCTCTAAAGCACACAAAAAGCATATGCGCTCATGAATGCATCTATTTTCTTCCATTTCTTTCTCTGCATTTGTTTTAGAAGCTATTTACATTTAGAAGCTATTATTCCTTTGTATAACAGTGAGACAAAATTTCAAATTTAGTTAGCTATTTCGCTGGTTGGAGCCTTTGGCTGGGTTCACACGCTGTGCATAGCATTTTTACTTAACAGTGGCAGTATTCACCCGTAACGTTGACATGGGTGAGCCCCATTGCAAATGAATGAACATGTTCATTCCTTCTTTTCTGCAGTAAAGATTTGAAATCCATACTGTGGAAAATCGGAGCTATAGTTCATAGTGCGAACTGCAGCACAGACTGACCATTCGAGTGAATGCCTGTTGGAAGGTGGAAAGAACGGGCCAGAGCCCCAGCTTGATGTGAGCGAGGGCCACGCATGACCCAGTCAATGGGGCCGGGAGGGGTGGGGCTTAGCGGACCAAGGCAGCGTGGTTTAACTGGCCGAGTTTCCGGCCGGGCATAGCGGGAAACAGTCTGTGCATGAAGCCTGTAGTGAGTGGTCCCTGCGCCTGTGTATCCTGTAAAATGGGTGCCGTGGGACTGATTGGCTATGGGAACAAGTGCAGTCTGTGTTAGCCATATGGGAAGGAGATGTTGTAAGGCAGTGATCCTGAGCGGCTGAGCCCAGTCTCAGAGGGTTGCAGCTCGTAGTTATTTTGGCCAGCCTGGGAGAAATCCGCCCAGGTGTAGGAACTCAGCGTTGGGGAGCAGGCCTCATCCTAAGCATGTAGGTGGGCCTGCTCTCGCATCAGCAGCATTTCTGGACACATCTGTGGTAAGCCCAGTGGGCGATGCTCCAGTTGGGGAGCCTATCAGATCATCTCATGAGAGAAATCATTTGGGGAGCTGTGGGGTCTGGAGACCCAGTGTTTGCGGCGGTGAGTGATGGCGGGCAGCAGTCGGCTGGCCCTTCTCCATTCAAGGTGGGCCATGCCGTGTCATCCACGTCTTTCATGCAGGATCAGGGGTTCGAGGTGGAGTTCGTCAGCCAGTGGAAGTCGGGGTCCTGGTGAGGAATGTGCTGGTCCAGAGGACAAAGTGGCGATGCATCAGGATTTCAGTGATAAGCTGGCGGGCTCACAGCACCCACGAAGCCTGGTGTGTATGTGTCTTTGTCGTGTCCGTTTCCCCCAATTTCTCATTTCTCAAGGGGCTGGGTTAGGTCAAGGGTTGGGGTCCCTTAGTGGTCAGGTTTATTCAGGCTCGGGTGGCTTGGTTTCGGAAGTTGACAGTTTCAGGGATATGTTGAGAAGTGTCCAGGAGTTAGTGGCGCGATTCCAGTGTGCGGGGGCTGCTGAGAGCTTAGCATGTCCGGTGTCAACATGTGTATTTGCAAGCGCAACTGGTTGTTTAGGGGGCTATGCCATTGACGGTTTCGGTTTGTGGTGATGGGACGCATAGTGGATTTGGCGTGGAAGTTTGGGTCCAAACTGATAAGGAGAAACAAGGAGATTAGTTTCGATGATAGAGTGAGAGGGGAAGTGTATGTTTGTTTTGAGGGTCCATTAGGTGCGCATCTTAAGGAAGAAGTGAGGGAAAAGATCTGGAAGGATGAGTATGTATATTTTCCTTATTACCTTTGGAAAAGTTTAATTTGGACAAGGGGAAAAAGGATGAGAGTAAGAGGGAGGAGAAAAGGAGGCGGTGACTCATCCCGCAGACATTTTCTAATTAGCTTCAAGATTTTGCTATTTTGGCAAGTGTGATTGGGGAAAAGGCGCCAGACAATTTTACTGCTCTCTTTTGCTACATAGATTCAATCGGTGAGGCCCATTGGGTGTATGGAGGTCAAGCATGTTTGCGTTACGATGAACAATTTAGGCAATGGAAAGCCATTAGACCTAGAATTCTTTGGGATCAGAAGGATATAGGTTTGTGGCTAAGGCTGATGGCGCTAATGCATTTCGGGCGTCCTTTCATGGGGGGGGGGGTTTCAGGGTGAGCCGGCCAGAGTAGTTCTGGGGGCACCAGTGGGTCTGGGGTCAAGTCATATTTGTGCTAGCAGTTTAATGAGGGTCACTGCAGATTTGGGGTTGGTGGTTAATCTAAGCTTATTTGCTCATTATGCAACGGGACGTCCCATGGTTCCTTGTGCCATTCCAAAAAGGAAAGGGTCATGGGGGTGTTACTAATACCCACGGTGAAGACTCCTCTGAGTCTTCCCGTGATGCATCCGTATCTAAATAGGTACCCAGATAGGTTGAAGGCTGAGCTTTTATTAGTCGGTTTTGAGGAAGGTTTTGTGATTCCTAGCTCTGTTCCCGATACTCTTTTTAATTTCAAATCAGCTTATGAGCATTCGTGGGTTGTTAATGAGAAATTGGAGAAAGAAGTGAGTTTAGGTCGTATGTTGGGGTCCTTTACATCACCCCCCTGTTGTGAACTTGGTTGTTTCCCTTTTGGGTGTGGTGCCAAAAAAGGAGTTGGGTGAATTCAGACTGATCCATCATCTTTCTTTTCCTCGGGGGCTGTCGGTTAATGATGGTATTGATCCTGAGTTGTGTTCTGTTGTTTATAACTCGTTTGATGCGGCAGTGGGCGTGGTGTAAGAGTGTGGTCCTGGGGCTCTATTGGCAAAAGCAGAGGTGGAGTCAGCTTTTCGTTTGTTGCTGGTACATCCATCTAGTGTTTGGCTTTTGACTTGTTTTTGGAATGGTGGTTTTTACATAGATCGATGTTTGCCTATGGGTTGTGCTACTTTGTGCGCTTATTTTGAGGCTTTTGGTCCATTTGTTGAATGGGCAGTCAGGGCTCTGGCTGGTATCTGGTCCGTTATTCACTACTTGGATGATTTTCTGTGTGTTGGGCTGGCTGGGTCGTCAGTCTGTAAGGTGCTTTTGAATGCTTTGGAATTTATAGCGCAGCAGTTCGGCTTACCGCTGGTGGCAGATACAGTCACTTTGTTGAAGTTTTTGGGCATTGTACTGGATTCTAAGAGGATGGAATGTAGATTGCCAGAGGATAAGCTTTATGATTTATGTCTTGTTACTAAGGTGGCATTGCAGAAGAAAAAGATTGCTTTGAGGAAATTACAGTCATTGCTGGGTAAGTTGAATTTTGCTTGCAGATTCATGCCGATGGGTAGGATTTTCTGTTTTCGCTTGGCTGGTTTAACTGGGGGGGGTTTTGGTGCCATCTCATTTCTTAAGGTTGAATTGGGAGCACAGAAAGGATTTAAAGGTTTGGGAATTGTTTCTGGCACAGTAAAATGGTTGAGGATTTTGATGCCGAAATTTTTACTGACACAGTGGGCACTTGTGATTTTGGACATTTTGGAAAGGCCGTTGGTGTGCAGGGGTTTGGTCGGAGAGGTGGGTTGTCAAGGGTTTGGTGCAAACTTGGTGTTGTTGGAGTTGTTCCACATCATTGTGGTGGTTACAATTTGATCTTCCAGTTTTCGTGACAGGAGGGTCCAATTTCACTGTGTTAATCTTGGGGTAGTGCCTGCCATCAATAACTTGTCTGCTACCTCTCCTCCAGTGATACGCCTTCTTCGGCATTTGGTATTGTGTCGTTCGCGGATTAATATGTGATTGGTGGTGGTTCATGTGCTAGGAGTGCTCAACTCAATTGCTGATGCTATTTCTCATTCACAGTGGGAGCGTTCACAGTGGGAGCGGAGGCAGTGGGAGAAGTTTGTCTCTGGTACCTTTGGGATCTGGTGTTCGGGTGGTAGGACAGCTGATCAGGAGTTCACTGTCCCCTGGTACATAGGTGGCCTATGAGGTGGCATGGAGGTTGTGGGTGGAACGGCCTGACGGTCTGGGAGAGGTTCGGTCGAACTAGTGTTAGCTTTGTTATTTTGGTAATGCACACGTCGGTTGCTGGTTGGTCGATATCGAAGCTGAACAGGTGTCAGCACTTGCTTTTGGTTTTCATTTTAGGGGCGGCAGAAATATCAAAAAACATTTTTTGGTGGTGAGAGCATTGTTTGGCTTTACATGGGGTCAACTGCTGTCTGATGGGTCTTTTTCTTCATCACGCGGATGGGTCGTTCCTCTCAAGATTCCAGTTTACAGCAGTTTTTAGGTGCTGTCTTGTGGCAGTTATTTTAAACCCGTTACGTTTTGCTCCTCATTTGTTCTGGATCGGCACCGCGCATAGAGGCGGTGGGTTGGGGGCAGGAACTAGATGTAGTTAAAAGGATTGGGAGGTGTTTTCAATCCTATGTTAGGCTACCCTACGCCAGGGAGCAGAGTCTAAAGAGCCCCTTGTCTTCACCGATGCCCATCGCAAAGCGGGAAGAGCTTTGCTGCAGGGAACCCCCAGGTCGCTACCCCTGATACAGGTACATGTGGTGACAGCTGAAGGACGAGGCGTAGACCACAGGTGGAAGCCAGAATGTGGAGCAGAGAGATGGATGGATAGGCAGAAAGGTTCGGCAAGAACAGCAAGTAGCAAGCATAGGAGGACAGGTTAGCTGTAGCAAGAAACAGTAGACGGTAACGTAATAGGAGCACTATGAACGCACAGCAGAGCATAGCTAGTGATAGGACACCAACTACTGGGCGCAGAGAGCAGGAAACGGAATCCCTAAAAGGTCCCCACCAAACGCGCATTGGAGGAACAATAATTTCCAGTTGCGCGCATGCCCCTAGTGGCCATTAGGGATATTCATCTCACAGGAAGAAGACGCAGAGGAGTGTGCCCGCTGAGGAGAAAGCATGACGGGAACAGGTGAGTATGGGGAAGGCAGGAGCCGGGAGCGAGAGCAATCAGAAGCCTGGAGCGCAGCGCAAGGACCGCAGACGGCTGGGTAACGGCCACGCCCGCCATCCAGGAGTTGGACCGCGGCATGAACCGTTACAGTACCCCCCTTTAGGGCCCCTCCCAGCCCGGGACCGAAGCCTGTGAAAGCGTTGTATGAGCGTGGAAGCATTGACATCTTCTTGAGGCTCCCAGGATCTCTCTTCAGGACCAAAGCCCTTAAAATCAATAATATAATAGATTTTTCCTCTGGAGTGCTTCATATCCAGGATCTCCTTCACCTCATAGGTATCTTCGGTAAGGGGAGGTGTGGCAGAGGAAACCTTCCTGTGCGAGGCTTCAGAAGAGATACATGAAATGAACTGGGTATGCAGAGGGAGGGAGGTAAGCAAAGTTTGTAGGATACCGGGTTGATCCGTTGTAGGATGGAGAAAGGACCAAGGTAGCATGGAGCAAACTTCAAGATTGGTACTCGGAGATGGATATGCTTGGAGGAGAGCCAGAGTTTATCTCCAGGTTGGAAAATGGGATATGCTCTACGACAGACAAGCTGCCAGATTTGTAGGAAGTCGCATAATTGGACGTTTGCTGACGGAACTTACAAGGAAATCGTGAATGGCAGAGGAAGAAGAGGGTGTGGTCCGAACATCATGTAAAAAGGAGATTTCCCGGAGGATTTGCTAGGATGGTTATTGTACGCGAACTCAGCCCAGGGTAATAGAAAAATCTTGCCGGACAGAGGCAAATTGGCGCAGGAAATTCACCAGGATCTGGTTGACTTGTTCTACTTGGCCATTGGACTGAGGGTGGTAGGCTGATGAGAAGTCCAGTTTAATTTGCAGAAGGAAACAGAAGGCATGCCAGAAGCGAGAGGTGAACTGTACTCCTCTATCCGAAATGATGTTGGCAGGCATCCCGTGCAGAAGCAAGATGTGTTACGAGAACAGGGTGTCCAACTGTAGAGCAGATGGAAGGCCTAGCAGCGGCGTGAAATGCGCCATTTTGGAAAAACGGTCTACCACGACCCAGATAACTGAACACCCATCAGAGGATGGAAGGTCCGTCACAAAGTCCATTGCAATTTGAGTCCATGGTACTTCTGGTACTGGGAGGGGTAACAGGAAACCAGCAAGTCACAGACAGGAGTTCTTATTCCGGGCGCAGTTGGGACAAGCAGCCACAAAGTCTTCAGATCATGGGACTTGTGGTACCCTGGATGGCCAACGATCCAAGATGCGTGGTCCCAGGACAGAATCCGCCTACTTAGTGCAGAACGCACAAAGGTCCTACCAGGACCTCTCTCCTCACAGCCTTATGGCGTAGCCAGAATGTCATCCAGGTAAACCAGAACACAGTCATACAACAGATCACGAAAGATGTCAT
This sequence comes from Phyllomedusa bahiana, assembly GCA_025379985.1. Lineage (NCBI taxonomy): Eukaryota > Metazoa > Chordata > Amphibia > Anura > Hylidae > Phyllomedusa > Phyllomedusa bahiana. Next base: position 10,670 of record JAODAL010027702.1, on the reverse strand, counting down.
TCACCAACTCTTGAAACACAGCCAGGGCGTTACAGAGCCCAAAGGGCATGACCAGATATTCAAAATGGCTGTCATGGGTGTTAAATGCGGTCTTCCATTAATCCCCCCCGGCGGATGCAGAGAAGGTTCTGGGTGCCCCGGAGGTTGAGTTTAGAGAAGACTGTGGCTCCTTGGATTCTGTCAAATAGTTCAGAAATTAGTGACAGTGGGTAACGGTTATTGATGGTGATCTTGTTAGGACCCCAATAATCTATGCAAGGCCGCAAGGACCCATCCTTCTTTTCAACTTGCGAATGAAGCCTTTAGCCAGGTTCTCCTGGATGTATGTCGACATAGCTTCAGTTTTGGGTCGGGACAGCTGATATACCCTACCCTGAGAAGGGGAAGTGCCTGGCTGAAGCTCAATGGGACAATCGTAAGGCCGGTGAAGGGGCAGATGCTCAGCCTGTTTCTTGCAGAAAATGTCAGTAAATTCTTGGTAGTGCACCTGGAGTCTGGATAGAGAAGGAACTGCCGGCCGAAGAGTCGACACACCCACAAGACGAGGATGAGGCGAAAATGCAATGCAGGAGGAGTGACACCGGTTGCTCCAGAGTAGGACTTCACCAGTGTTCTAGTCTAGGTTAGGACTATGCATACGTAGCCAGGGGAGTCCCAGAAGGAGCGAGCTAGGGGAGCAAGGTAGGACGAGGAAGAAAATCTGCTCCCAATGCAGAACCCTGAACTGCAGGGTGAGAGGTTGAGTGTGATGCCGGATGGCACACGAGAGGACCTGCTCATTCACAGAAGAAACAGAGAGAGGCTGCGCTAGAGATACCACAAGCAGCTGGAATTTGGAGACCAAAGCAAGATGAATGAAGTTACCCGCAGATCCAGAGTCCACGAAGGCGGCCACTTGAACACTAGAACTGGATGGCAGGATAAAGTTGACCGTCATGGTCAATGGTGGAGAGGTAGTTTCCTCACGAAACTTCCTCGAAACCTAGGCTTTGGAGTTTCCCGGATCAATCGGGCAGTCACTCTGAAGATGCTCAGATGCGCCACAGTAGAGGCACAGGACCATATTCCTTCTGCAGGTCTTTTCTTCCTCGGAGAGATGGACTCTCTAAACTTGCATCAGTTCTTCCTGGGGAGCAGCAGAGTGAGGTTGAATAGGCTGCTGAAAAACAGGTGTCAACTGAGGAACTCTGCGGGGTCGAAAGGCTTCATGTTCCATGCGAACCTCCTGTTGACGCTCCACAAAGCTTACATCAATGCAGTTGGCCAGGGTGAAGAGTTCATCCAGACTGGCGGACAGGTCGTGCCCCACTAATTCGTCCTTGATGCGACCTGCCAAACCTTCGCAGAAGGTCGGGACCAGGGCCTCTTTGTTTCACGCCAGTTTGGAAGACTGAGTCAGGAACTGTACAGCATACTGGCCCACCATGGAGTCACTCAGTCGGAGCCGGAGAAGCGAGGAGGCAGCTGAAGAGGTACGTCCGGGTTCCTCAAAAACCTTACGGAAGGCCGCCAGGAAGTTTGTCAAGTTGGTGGTTAACGGGTCCCCTCACTCCCATAGTGGAGTAACCCAAGCCAGTGCTTTACCAGAAAGTAGAGAGATAATGAATGCCACCTTAGCCTTATCCGTGGCGAACTGGTGGCCCAGGACCACAAAATTAATCGTGCATTGATTCAGGAACCCATGGCAGGCTTTGAGGTAACCACTGTAGCGGGGAGGCAGTGGCAGGTGTAGAGAGAAACTGCTAAGTATGACAGGAATGGCCAGCGAAACGGGGACTGGTATGGGAGCCGGAGCAGGTTCTGTAACGTCGCAAACAGCTGTTCTTGACGAGCACCCTGTCACGTAATTTCAGCCACGAAACTTTCGGAGTCAGATAATGTGGCTTCGGCGGGATCCATGGTCTAGTTCTACTGTCACGGTAGTCTTGAGTACCTGTGTAGAGTACGGTGGATCCTCGGGTCACTGCGTAGTGCTGGCGTAGCCTACACCAAGGAGCAGAGTCTAAGGGGCCTCTTGTCTTCACCGGTGTCAACCGCAAAGGGGAAACGGCTTTGCTGCTGGAAACCCCCAGGTCACTACCCCCGATGCAGGTACAAGCGGCGACAGCCGAAGGACGAGGTGTAGACCACAGGCGGAGGCCGGAACGTGGATCGGTGAGATGGATGGATAGGCAGAAAGGTTCGGCAAGAATAGCAGGTAGCAAGCATAGGAGTACAGGCTTGCCATAGTGAGAAACAGCAGATGGTAACATAATAGGAGCACTAGGAAGGCACAGCAGAGCGTAGCTAGGGATAGGACACCAATAACTGGATGCAGAGAGCAGGAAATGGAATCCCTAAAAGGCCCCCGCCAAATGCACATTGGAGGAACAATAATTACTTGTTGCGTGCTGGCCCTTTAAATCTAGGGAACTAATGCGCGCACGCACCTAATGGCCGTAGGGGATGTGCGTCTCACAGGAGGAAGACGCAGTGGAGCGCACCCGCTGAGGAGGAAGCAAGACGGGACCAGGTGAGTATGGTGAAGGCAGAAGCTGGGAGCGGGAGCAATCAGGAGCCTGGAGCGCAACGCGGGGACCGCAGATGGCCGGGTAACAGACATGCCTGCGGCCCAGCAGTTGGACCGCGGCAAAAGCCGTTACAGGGATAGACCTTTCCGTGAACTTATTTCATGAAAGTTGTGGTCTTTGGTCCCTGGTATCATCACGGTGTGGTCTGAGATTGTTATTCGGAAGTCTTGGAGGGGAGCTCGGTCAGTTGTGGGGATCAATAGAACCCATGAAAAGGTCAACCGAGCAATTTAGGCATTTGTTGCTCATAATGGGGGTATTTTTGTTAGGCATTTTGATCTGGAGGATGCTCTAGGTAATTTTTGGTTGAACTACATGGTTTATTTGAAAACGCTGGTGACGGATATTTGGTCGTTGGGGATTCAGGAGGGTATTGAGAGGGCGGTCTCTTTGTGGGGTGACCAGCATGCTTGAGATGTTCAACTCTTGCTCGCGTGGTACATACTTGGAGTTGGTGGTAAAGTTTGGTGAGGGGTGGTTCATCATGGTGATGAACCCTCAATTTAGGAGATTTCTCCTTGGTCTGGTGAAGGTGGTGGGGCTCGTACAGGGTGGAGTCCCTGTGAGCCGGTGTTTTTTGGCATTAGCCATTATTTTGGCTGCTGGTAAAATATGGTTTTCACGTTTATTTTGGTAAAATAGATGGTCGCCAGACCTTTTGTAGCTCCAACGACTGCCTCCTCTTGGTATGATTGTTGCTTATTTAAAAGCTATTTTATGTTAACTGTTAATAAAATGGACACTGTGGCCAATTAAATTCAAGCTGTGAGTCTGTTTTGTTATTGTTTGTTTAAAGGGGGAGCTATTAGATAATGGGTTTTTTCCTTGGGCAATGATTTTCGTGAATCTGAAGAGGGGGTTGCTTTAAAGGATTAGCACGGATCCATGGTGTCAGGGTCATGTGGAATCTATATTGAATTCCTTGTTAAAATCTGTTGTGTGAACTTACCCTTTCAGTCGCCCATCGTGCATGTATACCATATATGTGTACATACATAACTGTGTGCTTTATCCATGTACTATGATATTATGCTATGTTTATCCATAATAGTTTTACGTCAACAGTAGATGGTAGTCAAACTGCTATATGCACCACCAACTGCATTCTACACAGTGCTATAAGCAAGTATCAAGCCTGCAATGGGTGCAAACTTTAGACAGTGATTGCTTGTTTATTTTCTTTATTCTCTTGGTCTTATATCTACTCAGATTAAAGCAGAGCCATGATCAGAGATAGCAGTCAGCCACTCAATAAAGGGGAAACTTAGAACCCATTTTTCTACATATAATAGCAGAATTACCCAACTTTGCTACTGGTCAGCCTGGAGTTGAGCTTTGGCTTGCTCAGGGCCGTTCCTAGGCTAAATTTCACTCAGGGCGAGGTAAAGAAATTTCGCCCCGCCCCCACTCCCGTAACATATGGCGCCACATTGCATCACCATAAACCAAAGCCAAAATATACAGAAAGCTTTACCACAATCTGCTACATATAAAACTACTAAATAATAGTCTTTACAATTACCAAATAACACCGCTACACAACCAGAATCCCAAGACCACTTAGGACCACATATCACCAACACACAGTGACCGAATAATACCACCACACCATGACCACATATCACCAGCACATGGGTGACTGAATAATACAAACTGACCATTACTGAGTATAAACCATTATACTACAACCAATATTACCGGCATACAGTGACCATACAGTGGTGGACACCCGCTGTACACAGGCTCTGCAGACATATAAATGATTATAGTAAAGTTATATCTAGTGACTCACAGGAGACGTCTCTGAATAGTTTTCTCTTTCTCTTCTTCTTTTCCATCTGTCCCAGACGGCATGACGACTACTCCCGACTCTTCACTGTAAAATTTACAAAACAAATATCTTAGACTCCTCACTTTATCAGCACCTCTACCAATTCCTATCTCTATACAAACTCCCCATCTATAGCCCTCATATGGTAGCCATATAATATGTTCCCTATAGCCCTGTAGTAGCCCCTATAGCCAGTTGATGCCCCCCTGTAGCCAGTGTGCCCCCCTGTAGCCAGTGATGCCCCCTGTAGCCAGTGATGTCCCCCTTGTAGCCAGTGATGCCCCCCTTGTAGCCAGTAGATGCCCCCTGCAGCCAGTAGATACCCCTGTAGCCAGTGATGCCCCCTGTAGCCATTAGATGCCCCCTGTAGCCTGTGATGCCCCCCTGTAGCCAGTGATGCCCCCTTGTAGCCAGTAGATGCCCCCTGTAGGCAGTGATGCCCCTCTTATAGCCAGTGATTTCCCCTGTAGCCAGTAGATGCCCGCTGTAGCCAGTGATGCCCCCTGTAGCCAGTTGATGCCCCCCTGTAGCCAGTGTGGCCCCCCTGTAGCCAGTGATGCCCCTGTAGCCAGTGATGCCCCCTGTAGCTAGTGATGCCCCTGTAGACAGTGATGCCCCCCTGTAGACAGTGATGCCCCCCTGTAGCTAGTGATACCCCCTGTAGCCAGTGATGTCCCCTTGTAGCCAGTTATGCCCCCTGTAGCCAGTACATGCCCCCCTGTAGCCTGTGATGCTCCCTTTGTAGCCAGTGATGCCCCCATTGTAGCCAGTGATGCTCCCATTGTAGCCAGTGATGCCCCCCTGTAGCCAGTGATGCTCCCATTGTAGCCAGTGATGTTCCCATCGTAGCCAGTGATGCCCCCCTGTAGCCAGTGATGACTCCAATTGTAGCCAGTGATGTCCCCTGTAGCCAGTGATGCCTCCTGTAGCTAGTGATGCCCCCTGTAGCCAGTGATGCCCCTTGTAGCCAGTGATGCCCCCCTGTAGCCAGTGATGCCCCCATTGTAGCCAGTGATGCCCCCTGTAGCCAGTGATGCCCCCCTGTAGCTAGTGATGCCCCCTGTAGCCAGTGATGCCCCTTGTAGCAGTGATGCCCCCCTGTAGCCAGTGATGCCCCCATTGTAGCCAGTGATGCCCCCTGTAGCCAGTGATACCCCCTGTAGCCAGTGATGCCTCCTGTAGCCAGTGATTGCCCCTGTAGCCAGTGATGCCTCCTGTAGCCAGTGATGCCCCTGTAGCCAGTGATGCCCCCTGTAGCCAGTGATGCCCCTGCAGCCAGTGATGCCCCCCTTGTAGCCAGTGATGCCCCCTGTAGCCAGTGATGCCCCCTGCAGCCAGTGATGCCCCCATTGTAGCCAGTGATGCCCCCTGTAGCCAGTGATGCCCTCTGTAGCCAGTGATGCCCCCTGTAATTATAAAATAACAAAAAATTACTCACCAGACCTCGGTCCGCGCGTCCAGCTCCGGGAGCTGCTGAGTGGTGTAAGCAGCGTGACGTCATCACGCCGCTTACACTGCACGCAGCTCCCAGGGATCTCCTCGGCGGCAGAGCTGCCAGGGGAGGAGATCCAGCGTCGCAGGGGGCGCGGTGAAAGCTGTGCGCCCCCTGTGACGCTGATACAGGGGAGGAGTCAGGACGGGAACGATCCGTCCCGCCTCCTCCCCTGTACTGGCAGTCGCGCAGAGTCAGGGGTGCTCCTCCGGACGGGCAGGGCGGGCGGCAGGGGCGCTCCTCCGGACGGGCAGGGCGGGCGGCAGCGGCGCCCCTTCGGGTGAGCGGAGCCTCGACGCCACGGGCGGTCGCCCGCCCTGCCCGCCCCTAGGAGCGGCCCTGGCTTTGCTGTGGAGTCTCTGCTGCTCGTCTGTTTCTCTAATACTGGATTCATGCCTCAGACTTCTGGGGATTTCTTCAGCTTGCTGTTAACTGTGTTGGATGAGATCACCTGGAGACTGGTTTTCAGTCTGCTGGGGAATTTCGTCTATCTCGCTGCAACTGCAGTCATGCCTAATTCTGCTTGGGAGTTTGAGCAGCTCCATGTTGTCTGTGACGCATTTGATCAGCCTGGAGACTGGGTGTGGTCTGCTGGGGAATCTCTGCTGCTCCTCTGTCTCGTTGAGACTGCAGTCATGCCTCATTCTGCTATAGAGTTTGAGCAGCTCACTGCAGGCTGTATTGCATGAGGTTAGACTAGAGATGGGGCTTGGTCTGTTGGGGAATCTCCGCTGCTTGTCTCGCTGAGACTGCAGTCATGCACCAGTGTATTGTGGAGTTTCAGCAACCCACTGTTGGCTGTGATGTGCCTGGTCAGCCTGGAGACAAGATTGGACCTTCTGAGAGGTTTTGGCAGCTCGGGCAGCAGCAATGCGCTTTGCTGCACAAGACACTTTTGTGCAAGTGCAGGGTTCTTGTTTGGAAGCATGACTGGTCTAAAAGGGTTTAAATTTATTAGAGCGCACAAATTTAGTATAGGTGCAGTCCATGCATAGGGAGTTCTCATTTTCTGCAAATATTTTGAAACCGGTAGGTTCTAGAGAACTGAAACATGGTCTATCAACTTCCAAAGTGCCTGATTTACTTTTGTGTCAAATTTGGTGTTGATTGGCCAAGTCACAACAGATAACACAAATCCATTTAAATCTATCTATCTATCTATCTATCTATCTATCTATCTATCCATATATATCTTAAGATAGTTTTCTAAACTTTCTACTTTCTATTAGAATATGTGATTTTAGGTCTGAGCTATAATGACTTGTAACAGTTCGCTTGTAACGCGCTTGTATCAGTAACGTATTGTAACAGTAACATGCTTCTATCCATCAAGTCCCCACTGCAGATTACTCACAGCATCTCTGCTGTGTGCCAGCGCCTGCGTCCCCAATCCCTAGGGCTTGCGTTTGCCGACACTGTGAAATGTAAACTGCCAGCACACCAGTAATTGGTTAATTGCCGGGCGTTGACCCTATATATTCTCTTCACCACCTGTTGTCTCTGCCAGATATTTGGTGCCTGTGGCCATAGTGAAAGCATTATATTCTTGTTCCTGCCATTACCATGTACTCGTTCTCCTGCTCTGTTCCTGCTGTTGCCTGCTGCCTGCCCTGACCTCATCGCCTGTCCCCGACTATGTCTCTGCCTAATGATTCTTCACCTCACTATACCCCGGCCATCACAGTAAGCAAGTCAGGGGTAGCGACCTGGTAATCTAACACAACGGCAGGGTCTGGTGAAAACCAGGAGGCTACTTAGACTCTCTGACATGTCGTACACCACCGCTTGCGGTGGTCCAGTAAATCCACACACCAACAATGTTACACAGATTAATAGTGAAATGCAGTGGTCCTTGATATTTCCTGACCAGAAGTAGGAAAAAAACTATAGCCTGTTGATACCTCAGCAATAAAATATGCTGTTGTATTATTCCATATCCTGACTAACATTTTCAGCAACTACGGTACATAAAAATCCTTGGGGTGCTGTAACAGTTGCAAAAGGAACATTATAGTGTCAAACTTAATGTTGCATTTTGTAACTTTCCCCAAAATTACAGATAGATGTTTAAAAAAGCTGCTTGAAGGCAAAGAAATAACATGGAAGAACCTAGTGTGGCTAATTATAAGTCCGACAATGTCCAAAAAGCTTCACAGAGTGAGTGCAGCTTCAGGCCATGTATGGCATATGCTAACCAGAGGTTGCTTAGACGCCAACTAGCTGCAGCACAGGACTATTAATAAAGACAAAGAAGCCACATTTGAATAATTCCTTCTCCATTTCCCACGTGTCCTAATGAACTCAGTCTGAATAAATTATACACTAAATCTAGGTCACATTATAGGAGCATCTGTATACTATTGTCTTTTTACGGGCACCACTCATTTTCTGCAGCTTTGATTTTCGAATGCCAATATTTGCATATTGTATGTATAACATAATTCAGAAATCATTTATCTTGTTTTACAAGTGTTTTATCTCTATCCCTTGACTATCTTATTCCAAATATGTGAAGGGGCCTTATTGCCTAAAATATAATTCATACATTTATTTTTGTCATTTAAAAGAGTCTTCTCTGACTTTCCAGATTTTTATAGCAGCCAACATGGTGGCTCCAGTGATGAAAGTGGTGCTGCAGGCATAGTGACAGTTTCAGGTACATCATTCAGTGACCCCTAGATGTTACATCCTAATGGACCAAACCTTTATATGAAGGACATGTGACGGTAGCAAATGTAAAAGCCATTACATAATGCAACCAAGTGACTTCATGTCTCTATAAAAGTAACTCCGCTGTGTTCTCAGTTTTATCATGTGCAATTACAATTTATTTCCCATCTATTTTTTTGTCTGGTAAAGATTACCGAATGCAAATTACAATTTTTTTTTTTTTTGCTGTGTTTATATGGCTTTTGCTTAGAGCCCTATTGTAAAAAGTTAATGAATACAATTCTGACTAATAAATGATCCCTTTCTTTCATTCTTTTCATGGATTAAACAATATATTTATTATACAGTATACATACATGGAGAAAAATTGCTGATACCCTTCTGTTAAAGCAAGAAAATCCACAAAGCTCACTGAAAAAACTTGAAAAAGTCAAAAGTAACAATACATTTAAATTGACTGAAAATCAACTACTGAATATCAGACATTGCCTTTAAATTGCAGGTCAACCAAAAAAAAAAAAAAAAAAAATGAACTGACCTGGGCAAAAATGGTGGTGCCCTTAGATGGCTTCTATGAGTCCTGATCTAAATCCCATTGAACACCCATGGAAGGAGCTGAAACACACAGTCCTGAGAACACACACTTCAAACTGGAGACAGACCAGTTCTATTAGTTTGTAATGTTTTGGTTGAATCACTATTCAAAGGCAATGTTTGACTTTAATTAGTTTATTTTCACTAAATTTACATTTATTTTTACTCTTGTCAGTTTCAAGTTATTTCAGTGACCATTGTGTGTTCACATGCCCAAAAATGAAATTCAAGGCCCCATGGTAAAAACAATTTTGTCCACGTCTGTATATATACACATATATGTATGTACAGTGCCTTGTGAGAGTATTCGGCCCCCTTGAACTTTTCAACCATTTGCCACATTTCAGGCTTCAAACATAAAGATATAAAATTTTAACTTTTTTTGTGAAGAATCAACAAAAAGTGGGAGACAACTGTGAAGTGGAACGAAATTTATTGGAGATTTTAAACTTTTGTACAAAAAAACAAAAAAAAAACCGCTGAAAAGTGGGCCATGCAATATTATTCGGCCCCTTTACTTTAGGCGAAAATCCTCCGGATTTCAGTGAGGATTCTGAATGACCCATGTTGTCCTAAAGATGATGTGATAAATATAATCCACCTGTGGAACAATTTCCCCCAAAAATGCCCCTGCTCTGTGTGTCTAAGGCCAGGGGCGAAAAACTACGGGGGGTGCAGGGGGAGCAGTTGTACGGGGCCCCCAGCGGCTTGGGGGGGCCCCGGGGGCAGCTGCTATACCTCTGCACCCCTGTGATGCCGCTCCTGGGGCCGCCCGGGAGTGAACTTAACAGTTTACTGCGGCGGGTGAGAGTGCGGGGCCAAACTGTGGAAGCGGGGGGGGGGGGGAGGCCGCTGCTGCCCCCGGCAGGCTCCCCCCCCTTGCTTTACAGGGCGTCTTTTTTGTATGCACGTCGTGCGAGTGCATACAATTGAGAACGGCGGGGGAGGGGGAGCTGTGCGCTCCCCCCCCTGTGTACCTAGCTGGGCGGGGCTGGGAAGTGATTTTTCACCGCGCCCCCTGCCGATTTTTGTTCTCAGCCCCAAGCCCAAAGCAGAAACAGGCTTGGGGTGGGAGGAGACGGGACGCCCCGGGGGGGCGCGGGGCCAGGTGGGTTTAAAAGCTGGGGGGGGGGGGTGTCTCTACCTAACCCCAAGGGGGGTTTTGGGGGGGCCCTTTTTTGGGGGGTTTTCTTTCCCCTTTGGGGGGTTTTTTGGGGGTTTTTTTTTACCCCGGGGGTTTTGGGGGGGGCTCTACCTACAAAGGGGGGGCCTTTAACTGGGGGGGGTCTCTAACTCAAGGGGCCCTATTACTGGGGGGGTTTTGGGGGTTCGGGGGGGCTTTCCTACAAGGGGGCCGATTATGGGGGGGGGGGGTCTACCTACAAAAAGGGGCCCATTACTGGGGGGGGGGGGGGGGGGCCCCTTTGGTGGGTTTAAACGGGGCCCTTTTTTATTTTTTTTGGTTAAAAATTTTGCTTTTTTTTTTTTTTTTTTCTTATTTTTTTTTTTTTTA
>JAODAL010027701.1:0-54505 GCA_025379985.1 Phyllomedusa bahiana | reverse complement strand
TTTAAATTTTTCTTTTGCAGTTTGACACAGGCAGTGATCTGGACAGCACACAGTGCATCCTAGTCACTGGCTTCTTACACAGACAGCTCTGGGGCCACTCTAGGTCCCCAGAGCTGACTGTGCAGCCGTTCCCCGAGCTCTGTAGGGTGACCGGGTGTTCCGATCACACGACAGAGCAGGGGAACCCTTTGATTGTGCTGCGGTAATGCACCGCCGCAATCAAAGGGTTAAAGCACCGGGTTGCGGAGCTTTCCTCTGCTCTCCGATGCTCGCAGGGGATGCTCTGGGATCAGGGCTGTGTAGTACAGCCCCGACCCCAGCGCAGCTGCGGCGCCCGGGCGCCGCAAACTACTACGTCTGCAGTGATGTCTTTAGACGTCACTGCAGACGAACGACCTGAAGTACCCGCCGTCTAAAGACGGTGGGCGGTCGTTAAGGAGTTAAACGTGTACATACTTCGACCGGATTTCTGACAGAAAATGAACAATTAAATTGGCCGAATCTAAAAACCATGGCAAAAAACCTGGCCAAAAATGGCCAAAAAAAACAGAAACTAAGTATAAAATACTGGTCGGATTCTGATTAGAATCCGATCAGTATTTTGTCCTTGCTGTGTGCACACAGTGTAAAGGTAAGGCCACACAGCAAGTGTAAAATGCCGAGCGGATTCCGTTTAAGAATTCGGCTGGTATTTTATTGTCTTTTTAATGGTAGCCCCCCTTAACCATCAACTAGCACAGTTCTGCCCGAAAATGTGACAGAAGATTGTGCATGTTCTGAGTTTTTTGGAACGCTGGCTATGTGAAAATCCATCGGTTAGAAAATCCACTCAGTGTAAACTACTGGGTGGATTTTCTGTTCAAGTCTATGGGGATGATTGACAGTCGGTTTTCAGATGGTTTTCAAATCTGAAAACTGTTTGAATCTGTATATCAAAAAGTGACTCATCACCAGGGTGACCTTTTCTTTTCATGTACGAATTAGGCAGTTATTAACACTACTTATAAGACCATGCTTTTAGACTTTGTTTTATTGTGCTGCTTTATTTAATCAATTCAACAAGAGATTTAAAACTAGGTCATATTGTTTGCAACACAAAAGAAAAGCTCTCTCTCATTGTGGAGATGGATGCTTGAGATGAGAATCGATAAAACATATTTATGTAAATGCGATTGCTACTTGTAAGAACATGTCTTCTATTTACCAGTGATAGTGAAACAGTGAATTTGTTTTGCTAGTTATTAGACACAGGCTGGCAATTACACAAGAAGTTTTTAATAACTTCCGAAGTGTTAGCTGCTATGTTGATGTATATTTGTGCATGAAGGGTGAAGAAATTTAGGAAACATTTCAGTCTTTCTGCAAGATTTTAGTCTATCTTTTTAATGATTAGAAAGTCATGCTTCTTCTGCACTGTTCTTTATGCCTCAACTCCTTAAAACCTGACATGAAGCTTAATAAGCTTTAGATAACATAATCTCCATATAATAGGATTTTTTGAAGCCAGTTGCTAAGTATATGAATTATTACAAGGAAAGAAAGCAAAATGTAATATCAAAGAGCCAACTTTAGAAGTTCAAACAGAGGGCAACACATACTTCTATCAACAAAATTATTTAATAGGAGAAAATCAACAGTTCACAAAGTTAAAGATATTTAAATTAAGAATGGATTGCCATGTATTTCAAATCGTGGCAACTGGTCAGATTTTTTTTTTAGAATTTTCTATATATTCATAAATATTTAATTGTATAAATATTTTTATAGGATAAAACGCTTAAAATTCTAAATCGAACATTTGACTATTTTGTTTTTCTAGAGATTTTTAAGACACTGTTTGTATATGTGGATACTTAGAAATAGAGATGAAAGATGGTAAGAAAATGTTCAGCAAGGTCTGTTAGATTAGGTTGTGGATGCCTCCTTTATTTAATTTTTTCAGCCTATCGTACTAAATCAGGAGTTTGGGGAGTTTCAGATTGATATCATTGTAGCAATATATGTGGATTCTGACATGATTAACTTTACTTACGAAAGGTTGGAGAAATCCAACCAGCTCATTTCCTAGAGGCAGTATGACTTTATTATAATTATTATGAACATGATGAATACAATAGTTTTGCCTTTATGCAAATCACTAGTTAGCCCACACATGGAATATTGTATGAAGTTATGGGAACCTGTGTAGAAGAAAGATGTAGATTTGCTAGGGCAGATGCAGAGAAAGGTGACTAAAGTAATTAGCTAATGGATATATTGCCGTATCAAGAAAGATGATCAAACTTGTTGCTTTTTAACATGAAAAAATACCGTTTAGGAGCGATCTAATCCCTTTGCACAAATATACATCAATGGACAGTATGGAAATATGTTTAATGATCATTAAATACTGATGCCTGTGTCTTTAACAAGAGGACATATGTTACTTTTACAGGAATTAATCTTTTTACATCACCATAGAAGGAGTTTCTTTGTTATTGGAGCAATGTGACTCTTTACCAAAAAAGCTATCATAGTTAATTTATTGAAGAAGCCTGTGAGGGACCTGTATATTTTCTTAAAGAGGTTGTCTTACGCTGCTGTTTCACAGAGCAACAGGCAGCTTCAGGCTCACACTTCCTGGTAAGGCCTGTGGGCGGGTCTACAACAGCGATTGGCATATCTACTCTAATATTCCTAGCTAATCCTAATCCAGGAGGTCTGTAAACGCTAGTAAGTAATGTAAATGAGCTCTGGTCTTGCAAGATAAGGAACAGAGCAGGGAATGAGTTATCATCCTGGCCACTGCTTCAGCCTGTAATAGCAAAGAGAGATGGTCAGTAACTAGGGAAGCTTGTCTGCTTCTAACTCTGAAAAAAGGAAAATAAGAAAAGCAATGCATTTGGTAATATGGTCGTTATTTACCTTGCTTACATGTTTAAAGCTAATCAATAAAATGAGAATACAAATTCAAGTGTAAAAAATGTCCAAAGTTATAGGAGATAGTTGGTAATCCAGGGATTTAATGGTCTCTTTAATACTAAGTAAATGGCAACTGTTTTTTTTCCATTCTCTGAATCAAGCACCTTAAAGTATTAATTGAACTTGATTTCAGCCTTGTTAGTTCTGTAACATTATAAACAGCAATGTTGTTAAAACTTAAAATATAGCCATATTCTATTGTAACTCTCTGGGTTCACATGGCTTATAGTGGCGCATACCTGTGTGCGCTGCTATACACCTGGCTCCCAGTCACTCTCACTTTTCCCGCTTAAAAGAAGTGATATTTCACTTCTTTTTACGGGTGCATACTACTGTGCATCAGGGAATCGGTCGGGAACTCATTGCACCCGTTGAGTACTATGATTTTACCATATTTGTGGGGCATACTTTGAGCGCATTTCAGTGCAGTTAAGCCCCAAGTTATTCCCCACAAATACACTGTGTGAACATACATCTAATTGTGATGATTTTTTTTACAGCATCTATACTTCTTATTAAGCTGTATATATCACACACATAAAACTAAGACTCTTAGTCATCTAAAACTTCTGTTATATTAATTTAATTGCATGGTGCTTCCCACGAAAGACAAAGCAAATATATACAAATAAAACTGCTTAAGTTCTCAGGACCTTAGGGAAATACTCTAAATGGTTTTGAATAAAAGTGTTAATAAAAATTAATTAATTTAATTATATACATATTACATATTTAAACAAAACTATAAAACTGGATAACTATATAACTGCAAGAGCTTGTCTAGTCTAGTGAAAGCCTTTCTGCTGTTAGTTTTTGAGGGTCCTGTACAGTGCACACAGTGTAAGATACACATAAAATATAGTTGTCCTCACCTGGAGTCCAAAGCAGCAGCTTGTCCAAGCATAGACAGATATCAGTTCAGCATGTGCAGAACTGTTTCACAGACAGTAGGTACTAGATAGTCACACACTGCCTACATTTCAGTCATGAATGAAGCAACTCACAGGTAGTGTCTGACTGGGATGCCTAAGACCTACCAGTGAAATTTAATTTCCAGGGCCGACTAGTGGAGTTTATTCTGAAGCCCAACAGTAGAGTTGATTTTCGGCGTCAACCCTACATCTACTCTACATGCATCTTATAATATGCCTATTGTTTTTTGTCTCTTTGTCTCTGCCTTTTTGCATCTCCCAAAGAGGTACTGTATATGTAGTTTAAAAGTAACTCCAGGTCTGCCATCTTCAGGGGCCCACTAGGGGTTTCCTCTGTTCTATTTTTTAAATAAAAGTGTTTTTATTCTGTGAAAACAGTAAAAAACCTACAAATTGTGTATTGCTAAAACCATATTGACCTGCTGAGTAAAGCTAGCTTGTCATTTATACCACATGGTGACCGCTGTAAAAAATAAATTAAAAAACACCACCAAGATTGCTCTATTTTGTTCATCCCGACTCCCTAATACCTTGATAAAAAATTAGCTAAGTATGATATGAATCCTATAATGGCACCATTGAAAACTTGAACTCATCTTACAGAGAAAATTTCTTAATCAGCTCTATATACAGAAAAATAAAAAAGCTATGGTAGTCAGACTATGACAACATAAAAATTGATTTTTTTAAAAACACATTTTTATTGCTATGCAAGGTTTCTCACTGCAATTGCTGGGTGCTGATCGGTTGACATGGCCTTATGAAGGCTTCCATTGCTGCCATGTATGCAATTCTAACACTACCTGCCCCAGTACCAATAAAAAGTACACTTCAGCTCACACAATATGCACCCTTAGACTAGGTCCACACAGCATAGGACAAAAACGTAGGAAAGCCAATGGCTTTTTGTCTTATGCAGGATTGGGGAATTTGCAACATATTGCATTTTCCATCAGATTTTTAACGTGGTGGTTAAAAACCCAGGCTTTATAGACTACAGCATGTGTTTTTCATTATTGTCTAAGCACCACAGTGTACCGTCAGATTCTCGGCGGTTTCAAAATACTTAAACTGCCGAAAATCCAATGGTATTTCTGTGCTGTATAGACATAGCCTAGTTACCCACATTCATGGAAGTATAAAAAAGTTATTGGTCGCAGAAAATAGAGCTGCAGTACAAATGTAAAAAATTGAGAAGATCTGAATTTTTTTACAGTACTAAAACATAATGAAAATCCTATTTGATATTGCCAGAATCATATCAACCTGCAGAATACAGATAACCAAAGAGTGAACACCATAAACGTAAAACTCCCGCAAACATAGCACAAATTCTTTTTTTCACATTTCACTCCACTTACAATTTTTTTTTTACAGTTTCCCAGTATATTCTATGGTTTGGTCAATGAACCACTAGAAAGTTCATCATGTCCCACAAAATTAAAGTCCTCATGTGTCTATGTAGATGGAAAAATAAAAAGTTATGACTTTTGGAAGGAGGAGATGAAAAAGTCATATTATCATGACCAGCTGTCAGGATGGGCCACTGGCCTTATGATTACACTATAGACCTTATTCCCGACATAAGAACTCTCTGTTGCAGAATTTATCTTTTATATGTAAAAGAGAAGCTGGATTTAAAAAAAAAAAAAAAACATCTTTCCCTATGAGCTCCATGATATCACCATGAGGTTCATGATTAACAATGCCGTCCAGTGCACATCCTGTGCAATGTTTGCAATCCTTGAACCACAGTTCGAAGGTGCATACTGCTGTGTGAGATGTGTGCACACTGCACATTTATGAGCCCAGATCCTGGATCTAAATGAGCAAGTGGCAACACTGAGATCCATTGCCAACTTGGAAGCAAGTCGACTGCTCACTGTGCAATCCTTTGCAGGTATAGATGCTGGGGAGGATGGCAGCATGGATGATCAGGGACATGTCAGATGAGGGGGATGTCAGCTCAGAAATAGCACTGCTGCAGCAAGACACTACCCCTGTCTGCTCCAGTAAGGTGGGGAATAGGAGTTCAAGTCAGGCTAGACAGGTGCTCATATTTGGGGACTCCATTATTAGGAGAACAGATAGGGCAATCTGCCACACAGTCCGGGATCGTTGAACAATATGTTGTTTACCTGTATAGATACAGGAAATGAACATGTGGAATCGTTATGGGTAGATATACATGGGGGTAATAACAATAATATAATTCTAATAGGGGTCTGCTAAAGGCCCCCAAATATAATAGAACCCATGGAAGATGAACTCCTCAGGTAAAGAGATAAAGCAGCTAATCAGAATGAGGTTATTTAACTACCCATACATAACTTGGGAAAATTAAACCTGTAGCTTTCATAAAGGAAACAGGTTTATGTCAATAACTAAAGATATTTACCTTTCCCAACAGGTACAGGAGCCAACTAGAGGAAAGGCCCTTCTAGACTTAATATTCACTAATAGACCTGTCAGAGTTGCAGGGGTTCGGGTTGGAGGGCACCTAGGAAAATAGTGACCATAATGTTGTGGATTTCCATTTAGCCTTCAATAGAGTTTTTTGTCGAGGAGCCACAAAAACACTGAATTTTAGGAAGGCTAATTTTATTCTGCTTTGGGAGGCCCTAAACTGTATTGACTGGGACAAGGTATTTAAAAATAGCAGAAGAAATAATAAATGGGAGATTTAAAAAAAAAAAAACATCTCAGGTGCCCACTGTGAGAGGTACATACCTTATGGAAATAAAATAATTAGAAAAAGGAAAAACCCAATGTGGATCAACAGAGATGTAAAGGAGGCAATAAATAACAAAAAGAAAGCGTTTCAGCTACTTAAACAGGATGGCAGTGAAGAGGCACTGAAAAGCTATAAGGAAAAAAATAAAATATGCAAAATAATGATAAAGACAGCAAAGCTGGAGACAGAAAGACACATTGCCATAGAAAGTAAAACTAACCCTAAAATATTTTTGACTATATAAATAGTAAAAAGATTAAAACTGAAAATGTTGGCCCTTTGAAAAGTAATGAGAGAGATATTGTGGAGGACGATGAAAAGAAAGTATACCTATTAAACAATTTTTTCTCCACTGTATTTACCAAGGAGGATGACCTTCCTGTTGATGAGCAGACGGATGAGGTAAACTCCAACTTAAATATTTGTTGTCTAACCCAGGAATAAGTGCAGCTCTGTCTTAAGAAGATTAAGATAGACAAATCACCAGGCCCTGATGCTATACACCCCCGTGTCCTATGGGAGTTAAGCAATGTCATAGATAGGCCCCTATTCTTAATATTTATGTACTGTATAATAACGGGGTATGTCCCAAAAGATTGGCGCATAGCAAATGTAGTGCCAATATTCAAAAAGGGGTCAAAAAATGATCCTGGAAACTATAGGCCAGTAAGTGTAACCTCTGTTGTGGGTAAAATGTTTGAAGGTTTTCTTAGAGATGCTATTATGGATTATCTCACTGAAAATAAATGTATAACGCCGTTCCAGCACGGGTTTATGAAGGATCGGTCTTGTCAAACTAATCACATCAGCTTCTATGAGGAATTTACTTCTAGACTGGATCGGGGTGAGATATTGAATATCATATATTTAGATTTTTCTAAAGCATTTGATACTGTGCCACATAAAAGGTTGGTAAGTAAAATGAGAATGCTTGGACTAGGGGAAAATGTGTGCAAGTGGGTAAGCAACTGGCTCAGTGATAGAAAACAAAGGGTGGTAATTAATGGTAAGCACAAAAAGAGAAAAAGTCAGCACACCTATATTCCAGGTAGCATGGGCCCACAGCGCATGTCCCCTGCTCCAGCAGCATGTGGAATTCAATGTCAGAATAATAATGGGACAGCGAGCAAGGTGGGTACTATAAGAAAAAAATCACATTTATTTACATCCTTGGATGCATTAAAAAGTAGAGTGGCATGGTATACATACAGCAGTTGTTGATGCCAGGAAGTGAAATTGCCATTAATGGTACATACTCAGACTGGATCTCTGTTAGTAGTGGGGTACCACAGGGTTCAGTATTGGGCCCTATTTTCTTTAATATTTTCATTAATGATCTTACACATGGATTGCACAGTAGAATATCGATCTTTGCAGATGACACTAAGCTCTGTAAAGTAATCAACATAATAGATGGTAATGTGTCATTACAAAGGGATCTGGATAAGTTGGAGGCCTGGGCAGAGAAATGGCAGATGAGGTTTAACACAGATATATGCAAGGTTATGAACATGGGGAGGAAAAATCGATTACATGTTAAACGGAAAAATGCTGGGTAGAAGTGACATGGAGAAGGACTTGGGAATCCTGGTTGACAGTAAACTTAACTGTCAAATAGGCAAATAGGATTATGGGGTGTATTAAAAGTTGCATAAATGCACGTGATGAGAACATTATTCTCCCATTATACAAGTCACTGGTTAGACCACACATGGAATATTGTGTACAGTTTTGGGCACCGGTGAACAGGAAAGACATTGTAGAGCTTGAAAAAGCATAAAAATGGCAACAAAAATAATGAAAGGACTGGTTGGACTGCAATACCCAGAAAGATTAGCAAGATTAGGGTTATTTAGTTTAGAGAAAAGATGGCTTCGGGGGGACATAATAAATATGTTTAAATATATTAAAGGTCAATATAGAGATCTCTCTCTCTAGATTTATTTAAACCCAGGACTATATCGAGAACAAGAGGGCATCCTCTTCATCTTGAGGAAAGAATGTTTGTACATAAACATAGAGAGGGATTCTTTACTGTTAGAGCAGTGAGACTGTGGAACTCTCTGCCAGAGGAAATTGTCATGGGGAATTCAATAATAGAGTTCAAAAAGGGTCTGGATGCATTTCTGGAGCATAATAATATAACAAGCTATAGTGACTAACATTCTGGCGAAGGGTTGTTGATCCAGGGATTTATTCTGATTGCCAGATTGGAGTCGGGAAGGAATTTTTGCCTTTTTCTGGATCAACACTTTAGTAAAATAGGCTGAACTGGATGGACGTCTGTCCTTTTTCGGCCTAACAAACTATGTAACTATGTAACTATGCTGTGGTCAGGTAGCCTTGCAGTGGAGTTTTAAAGCCATTGAGTGGTTCCTAGGAAATTGACAGTTTATTCCCAACTTCTACTTGTCAGTAGTGCTTTTTACAGACCTCCACAGAAAGAGGGTCAACTCAAGGAATTGTACTCCAAGGGCTAAATTAATTAATAAAAAACAGACATTGTACTTTTTTTTTTACCTATGTACAATGAACTGGCATGTAGAGATTTATCTCTATATACCAGCATATTATGTAAGTAAAGAAATATACCATAATAATGAGGTTTTTAGACAATTAAAACCATCTTATAGACAGAACTGCAATCTATGGTCCACTGTATGGGCTTGTTCAGATAGAGTTTTGCCTCCCAATTAACAAACGCTTTTTAGATGTGTTTCGGGGCCCGACAGGACAGACCCAGAGACGCATCTAACAATTAGCAGTGACTTTATCCGCAAGATGGAACTGACAGGCGCAAGGCAAACACGCAGCGGAGATCTCTCATTTGCCTTGCGCCTGTTGGGTCCGTCGTGTGGATGCGATCAAAGATTTGACATGCAATTCTTTGATCGGGTCCACAAAGCGGACCCGACAGGTGCAGGGCAAACACGCTGCGGTGATCTCTCATGTGAACGCCGCTGCGTGTTCCTTGTTGCCGGCAGTGATAAAGTCACTGCTAATTGTTAGATGCGTCTCTGGGTCCGTCCTGTCGGTCCCCAAGATACACCTAAAAAGCGTTTGTTAATTGGGAGGCAAAACTCTATCTGAACAAGCCCTTAGTGTTTCATATACAGCTGGCCTTTGGCTAATGCCTATACCTAGTAAAAGAGGGGGGAAAAAATAAATAATTAATACAAATGATAAATAAATAGAAGCATGAACAGCGTGATAGAAGAACCCTCAATCAACAGTAAGTGTAGATGAAGCTACACAGAATTGTCCTACACTTAGGGCTGCCATAATTTATTTCAGGACCCCTTACAGACAAAGCACCTGGGCCTGCAGCCATTACTGATTCCTATCTGGCACCACGTCAGTGGGACCTTTTTTAAAAACTTGATCAGTAACCCCAACAGAAGTACTGCCAGTACTGCTCTGATGGTAGCCCTGCCTGCATTATTCTACGTAACTTGGAAGAGAGAGGCATGAACCGCACATCCTCACACTATACGTTTATCTAATGCTTCTCAGCAAAACTTTATAAAAAATGAACAGGAGGTTCTTAGTATACTTTTTGATCAAAATGTATAGGCCCACTTGCCATGTCGTGGAGACCTCTATAAAGTGGGTCCCTACGCTAAATGGGGGTAACACTGCATGGCAACCACCACCGCAGCAAAAACCACACAGATGGGGCACGCCGTGACCAACGCACCACCGCTGCCTGACCTAGCCCCCTGGCTCTGGGCTGCACCACCCCACCAGCACAGCATCACAGCAGCAATGGCCGCCACACAGCACCACAACCACAAAAGGAAAGGTTGACACTGCTCACCTTCCCAGGGCTCCCTGCATGCAGACTGCAAGAAACAGGGCATTAACCCTTATACAGACTACTGCTAATTAAAAACACCTGGGCCAAATGGGGAAGAGTGCTGGTCCATGTGTGAAAAGAGAGATATGTATTGTAAGCTTGCACAGCTCTGGGATCACAACAAAAGTTCTTTCAGGCATGAGACAAAGGCAGGTATCAGGTACATACAGTCCTTGGTCCTTGGGTTTATTGTACAGGCAAAACAAAATGGATGGCAATACATGCACAGCACAGCAAATAAACATAAACAAAACTCCTGCTCCTCTGAGCGCTTACTATACAGGGGTGTAGTTCTCTCACTATCACCTTGTATGACGCGGTAGCACACACTGGTTTCCTCCAGTGTGTACGTCTCCAGCCTGAATGGTAGACTGGAGATACAGCCGCCGCCCAGTCAGCCTACCTGCTGACCTTATATACAGCCAGGAAATCCCGGAGTGGAACCATGGGGAGTAAGCACCCACCCTGCTCTATGCTTACTCCCAATGAAAGGCCAACCTGGGAATGGCTGAAAGCCATACTAACAGACGGCTTAAATGTATGTCGACAGTCTGTACTGCCGACATCTATCTAATACTGGCCTTTCACTCCACCAAGGCTCCTTACCTTGGTGGCATGTATCTTGCTCTCTCCAGGCATATGCCCAGAACCTGGCTGGGATATACACTCCATTGCAGACTCTTCCAGCTGCAGCCTTACACAGCCCCCCCTCCTCTGCTCAGACCTGTGGGGCGGAGCACTTTGTGCCATAAAGTTATGCACCCGTGACAGTGCATCTGCATTTGCTTGTTGTGACCCGGGGCGATGTTCTACAGAGAACTTGAAGTCCTGTAGAGCCAAGAACCACGGGGTCACCCTTGCGTTTTTCCCTTTGTTTTGTGCCATCCACTTTAGGGGCGAATGGTCCTTGATCACTTTAAAGGGTCTGCCTATCAGGTAGTAGCGCAGTGCCTCGATAGCCCACTTAATGGCCAGACACTCTCTCTCTACTATTGGCGTAGTTTTTCTCGGCCACCGACAGTTTCCTGCTGAGGTACACTACCGGGTGTTCTTCTCCTAAAACCAGCTGTGACGGACAGGCCCTAATCCCCCCTCAGAGGCCTGCCTGGACCACAAATTCCTTCTGGAAGTTTGGCGCAACGAGCACGGGTCTCTTGCAGAGTACCTCTTTAAGATTTTTAAAAGCCTGTTCACTTGACCATAGTGGACCTGGACCCTTTTGTGAGGTTCGTAAGAGGGGCTGCTATGGAGGCAAAGTTAGGCAAGAATCTGCTATAGTACCTTGCAATACCAAGAAAAGCCCTGACCTGTTTCTTGGAGATCGGTTGGGGCCAATTCTAATGGCTTCCAGTTTGTCATTTGGGGCTTGATGACCCCCCCCTTCCCAATGTCATAGCCCAGATAGGGAGCCTCCTCGAGCCCTATGGCGCACTTATTGGGGTTGGCAGTTAACCCTGCTGCCCTTATGGCGTCTAAGACGGCCTGCACTCTGGGTAGGTGGGATTCCCAGTCCGTACTAAAGACCACCACGTCATCCAAATATGGCGTCACATATTTCCTATGGTGCTGCAGGATGAATGTCCATCATCCTCTGGAATGTGGCTGGAGCCCCATGTAGGCCAAAGGGGAGGACAACATAGTGAAAGTGTCCCTCTGGGGTGGAAAAAGGCCGTTTTCCCCCTGGCCTCCTTTGTGAGGGAAACCTGCCAATAGCCTTGGTCGGGTTAATGTATAATGTACCTTGCAGGTCCTAGCCGCTCGACCAACTCATCAACCCGGGGCATCAGGTAGGCATCAAATTTTTAAATTTAATTAAGGTTATGGAAATCGTTGCAGAAACATAAGTTTCCCAAATCGGGTTTTGGGTATGAGCACTATGGGGCTCGACCACCCACTTTGGGACTTTTCTATGACCCCAAGCTCTAGCATTTTTTTTACTTCTATGGCAATTGCTTGCCTCTGAGCTTCAGGGACCCTATACGGCCTCAAATGTACCTTCTGGCCGGGTTCTGTGATGATGTCATGTTTAATTTGACCCATTTCCGACCTGGAAAGTTCTGAAAAAAACCTGCCGATTCCTTTGGAGGAACTCCCTGGTTTCCTGCCGCTGTGCTTCGGACAATGACTCAGAGATACGGACAGGTGGTACCTCTCCGTTTGGGACACCCCTATGCTCTCTTACCCCCCAAAAAGCCCTTGACGGTCCTTCCAGGGCTTAATTAAGTTGATATGGTAATTTGATAGGGTTTTCCCTTTTTTACCGGGCTGGAAGACCTCATATTTACATCACGACCCGCTCCTTTAATCTCATAGGGCCCTGCCACTTTGCCAGAAATTTGCTTTCGACCATGGGTACAAGTACTAGTACCCGGTCGCCTGGCTGGAACACTCTGACCCTTGCCGACCTGTTATATACCCTGGCCTGGGTCTCTTGCGCCTGCTGCAGGTTCTCACGTAGTATGGGTAAAACGACAGCAATCCTGTCCTGCATTTCAGCGATGTGTTCAATGACACTCCTATGTGGGGTATTCTCCTGCTCCCAGGTCTCTTTGGCAATGTCCAGGAGCCCCCGGGGATGTCTACCATACAAGAGCTCGAAGGGTGAAAATCCTGTGGATGCCTGAGGGACCTCCCTTACAGAGAAAAATGAGGTAGGGTAGGAGACGGTCCCAATCTCTACCATTCTTATCTACCACCTTCTTGAGTATCGCTTTTAGGGTTTTATTGAATCTCTCCACCAGACCATCGTTCTGGGGATGGTAGACTGAGGTACGGAGATAATATTGAGGAGGCGGCAGAATTCCTTGGTCATCTTAGACATGAAGGGGGTGCCCTGGTCTGTCAGTATCTCCTTCGGGATACCAGTGCGGGTGAACATTTGGAAACAGTTCCTTAGCTATTCCTTTGGAGGAGGTGTTCCCAAGGGGAATGGCCTCAAAATAGCGAGTGGCGTAATCAAGGACCACTAAGATGTGCTGATGTCCTCAGGCTGACTTAGGGAGCGGCCCTACCAGGTCCATGCCACTCCTCTCAAAGGGGACCTCTATTATTGGCAGAGGAGTTAGAGGGCTCCGAAAATGGGGCCTAGGGGCGTTAACTTGACAATCCGGGCAGGACGGCAGTATTCCTCAATTGCCCGGTAAATTCCTGGCCAATAAAAATTACACTCCACTCTCTCCCAGGTCTTCTCCACCCCTAAGTGTCCCCCCAACACATGGAAGTGGGCTAGCTCCAAGACCTGGTGGACGTGTGACCTGGGCCCAACCAACTGCTCCACCACTTCGGTTGGGGTCTTTTCTACCCGGTACAACATATTGTTGGTGACCACAAAATGAGGGTAGACCAAACTCTCGCCTGGTTCCTGGGGTTTCCCCCTCTATCACCTTCACGCTTTTCCAAGCATGCTCCAAGTTTGGGTCCCTCAGCTGCTCCGTCCCAAAGTTCCCCCTGGACACTGGCAAGGAGGCTAATTCGAGCTCAGAGGGACTTTTCTCAGGCTCCCCAGCCAGGACGGACAAGGGAAACCCATCGGGCTCCTCTGGTCCCTGTGCAGACACATTACCCTTTACCATATGATACTGGGCACACTTTTTATTTCCCCACAAATCCCAGAACAAGGGGAAATTACAGCCTATGATCACACTGTGGGGTTGGCTCGCGACGACGGTCACCTCATATCTTGCGGTCCCGCAGGGGGTCTTTAGGGTGAGTACTGCAGTTGAGTAGTCCCTGGTGTCCCCGTGTATACAGACCACCCCTATACGGCGGGACCGGAGCTGGTTGGCCCACAGCCTGGCTTGCACCAGGGTCACCAAATTTCCGGAGTCCATGAGGACTCGTACGGTTTGTCCATTAATCTTAATGGTGCATACCCGCCGATTTCCCCCAGTCTCAGTGTGCGTGGCATATGAAGGCCTTGCAAACAACGACGTACGCCTTATGCCACAGTCCATGGGTTCCCCCAAAGTAGGACACCGTGAGGCGACATGTCCGAGTCCATTGCATCGCCAGCAGATGATGGGGCCCCGGGCTCTGGGCAAGAGGTGTCTCTTTGGGGTTGGCAACCTTCCCTCCTTCTCATCCAGCCATGATCCCCTCCCCACAGGACCTTTAGGTTCCCCTTTTGGGACAGGGACAGTCTTACCCCATGCTGACTCTGGTGGATGCAGTCCTTGGAGGAACTCCTCGGTGGCACTGTAGCGCTCCACAACGGAGACAAGCTGTCAGGTTTTTTGGGGTCCGTGTACCCCCACAACCGCTGGATCCCATGGGTAGGGCGCGCACAAATGTGGTCACAGACGACCGCTCTGTCACCTGGAAGCTGTAAAATGTTCGGGGGTGCAGCACTTGCTGGTGAGGTGGAAGAGGTCAAACATCTGTGACCCAGCTGGCTTGGCTGGATCGAACTCCCCGGCGGGGCACTCTCTGGGCCCTGACCGCCAGGGGTAACCCCCAGTCGGGCTAGGACCTCCCCTTTCAGCCGCGTGTAGTCCTTGGCGTCTTCAGCCCTCAGGTCGAAGTAAGCCTTTTGGGGTTCGCCGGTAAGAAAGGGAGCCAGGACGTCAGCCCACTGATCCCCTGGGAGCAGCTCTCTCTCGGCGATCCTTTCAAAGGTGTCGAGAAACGCCTCCACGTTGTCGTCTTGGGTCATCTTGCGCAGGACTTGAAGCACCACTTGCCAGGGCGCGAACTACCCACCTGCTGCCCCCTCTGGCCTTGTAGTCCAGACCTGGAGCTGCTGCTGTAGAGCCAGGTTTACCTGTTGCTGCTCTTTAAGTGCTGCCTGGTGTGTCTCGATCAACAGGCGGTTGGTCTCCGCTTGACCCTGAACGGTCTCCTCGTGGGTCTTCTGCTGGCTTGCCGCCATTAGCTGGAGGTTGGTGTTCGCCTGTATTAATTGCTTCACCAGCTCATCCATTTTGGGAGTCTCCGCTGGTTGTGCAGTTGCCGCTTTAATCCACGACATATATTGGAACCACTTTTCGATACCTGTCTCTTTAAGAAAAGCGTCTCTTTAAAATGCCCACAGCATCCTCCACCATATGTAAGCTTGCACAGCTCTGGGATCACAGCATAAGTTCTTTCAGGCATTAGACAAAGGCAGGTATCGGGTACAAACGGTCCTTGGTCCGTGGGTTTATTGTACAGGCAAAACAAAACGGGTGGCAATACATGCACAGCACAGCAAATTTAAAAATAAACAAAACTCCTGCTCTTCTGAGCGCTTACTATACAGTGGTGTAGTTCCCTCACTAATCACCTTGTATGACGCGGTAGCAGACATGGCTTCTCCAGTTTTGTACGTCTCCATCCTGAATGGTAAACTGGAGATACAGCCACCGCCCAGTCAGCCTACCTGCTGATCTTATATACAGCCAGGAAATCCCAGAGTGGAACCATGGGGAGTAAGCACCCACCCTGCTCTATGCTTACTCCCAATGAAAGGCCGACCCGGGTATGGCTGAAAGCCATACTAACAAACGGCTTAAATGTATGTCGACAGTCTGTCCTGCTGAAATCTATCTAATACTGGCCTTTCACTCCACCAAGGCTCCTTACCTTGGTGGCATGTATCTTGCTCTCTCCAGGCATACGCCCAGAACCTGGCTGGGATATATACTCCATTGCTGACTCTTCCAGCTGCAGCCTTACAGGATATACAAACTTGGAAGAGAGAGGCATGAACCACACATCCTCACACTATACGTTTATCTAATGCTTCTCAGCAGAACTTTATAGAAAATGAACAGGAGGTTCTTAGTATACTTTTTGATCAAAATGTATAGGCCAACTTGCCACGTTGCGGCGACCTCTATAAAGTGGGTCCCTACGCTAAATGGGGGGAACACTGCATGGCAGACACCAACGCAGCAAAAACCACACAGATGAGGGGCATAGCCCAATGGCCCAACAGCACCACTGCTGCCTGACCTAGCCCCCTGGCTCTGGGCTGCACCACCCCACCAGCACAGCATCATAGCAGCAATGGCTGCCACACAGCACCACCACCACAAAAGGAAAGGTAGACATTGCTCCCCTTCCCAGGGCTCCCTGCATGTAGTCTGCAAGAAACAGGGCATTAACCCTTATACAGACTACTGCTAATTAAAAACACCTGGGCCAAATGGGGAGGAGTGCTGGTCCATGTGTGAAAAGAGAAATATTTATATACAAACTTGGAAGGTAGAGGCATGAACCGCACATCCTCACAAAACTTTATAAAAAATGAACAGGAGGTTCTTAGTATACTTTTTGATCAAAACGTATAGGCCCAGGTGTTTTTAATTAGCAGTAGTCTGTATAAGGGTTGATGCCCTGTTTCTTGCAGTCTGCATGCAGGGAGCCCTGGGAAGGTGAGCAGTGTCTACCTTTCCTTTTGTGGTGGTGGTGCTGTGTGGCGGCCATTGCTGCTGTGATGCTGTGCTGGTGGGGTGGTGCAGCCCAGAGCCAGGGGGCTAGGTCAGGCAGCAGTGGTGCTGTTGGGTCACTGGGCTGTGCCCCTCATCTGTGTGGTTTTTGCTGCGGTGGTGGTTGCCATGCAGTGTTACCCCCGTTTAGTGTAGGGACCCATTTTATAGAGGTCGCCGCGACGTGGCAAGTGGGCCTATACGTTTTGATCAAAAAGTATACTAAGAACCTCCTGTTCATTTTTTATAAAGTTTTGCTGAGAAGCATTAGATAAACGTATAGTGTGAGGATGTGCGGTTCATGCCTCTACATTCCAAGTTTGTATATACATATCTCTCTCTTTATACATGGACCAGCACTTCTCCCCATTTGGCCCAGGTGTTTTTAATTAACAGTAGTCTGTGTAAGGGTCGATGCCCTGTTTCTTGTAGTCTGCATGCAGGGAGCCCTGGGAAGGTAAGCAGTGTCTACCTTTCCTTTTGTGGTGGTGGTGCTGTGTGGCGGCCATTGCTGCTGTGATGCTGTGCTGGTGGGGTGGTGCAGCCCAGAGCCAGGGGGCTAGGTCAGGCAGCAGTGGTGCTGTTGGGCCACTGGGCTGTGCCCCTCATCTGTGTGGTTTTTGCTGCGGTGGTGGCTGCCATGCAGTGTTACCCCCATTTAGCGTAGGGACCCACTTTATAGAGATCTCCACGACATGGCAAGTGGGCCTATACGTTTTGATCAAAAAGTATACTAGGAACCTCCTGTTCATTTTTTATAAAGTTTTTGCTGAGAAACATTAGATAAACGTATAGTGTGAGGATATGCTTTTCATGCCTCTCCCTTCCAAGTTTGTATATACATATCTCTCTCTTTATACATGGACCAGCATTCCTCCCCATTTGGTTAATTAAGCGTGTTTCTGCTGTTGTAGCCAGTAAAATACACATCGGTTTAACACACCACTTACCAGTTAATTTTTGGCTGCTCATTGATTTTGCCCAATTTATATCCAAGAGTTAATTAAGCGTGTTTCTGCTTTTTTAGTCAGTAAAAGAAAGTGTGTTTTTCAACGCCAAAGAAGAAATTTTTCCTGTAGCATAATTCATATCCGAAGGTTAGTTAAGCGTGTTTCTGCTGTTGTAGCCCGTAAAATACACGTCGATTTAACACGCCACATAACAGTTAATTTTTGGCAGCTCATTTCTTTTGTGATATTTATATCCAAGGGTTAATTAAGCATGTTTGTGTTATTGCAGTCAGTAAAAGAAACAGTGTTTTTCAACACCAAAGAAGAAATTTTTCCTGTAGCATAATTTATATCCAAAGGTTAATTAAGCGTGTTTCTGCTGTTATAGTTAGTAAAATGTTTCAACACGCCACATACCAGTTAATTCTTGGCTGCTCATTTATTTTGCCCAATTTATATCCAAGGGTTAATTAACCATGTTTGTGTTATTGTAGTCAGTAAAAGAAACAGTGTTTTTCAACGCCAAAGAAGAAATTTTTCCTGTAGCATAATTTATATCCGAAGGTTAATTAAGCGTGTTTCTGCCATTGTAGTCAGTAGAAGAAACTGTGTTTTTCAACACCAAAGAAGAAATTTTTCCTGTAGCATAATTTTAATCCGAAGGTTAATTAAGCGTGTTTCTGCTGTTGTGTGGCTGTGAGTCCGCAGGGTAGCAGCTGTGCGAGCTCGGGAGCCAAACGGCCACGGGGTAGAAAACCCGCTTCGCAGGTCAAAGAAAGTAGTGGCACAGCGGCTCAGCGAGGCAGCAGCGGTAGTAGTCACTCATTGCGGAGCGTTGGCGGTAAAATTTAGCTAATCGGTGGTGTGGCAGTTATTTGCTAAGACACCGGAGGAGCCAAATACGGTTATATGTAGAATCTGTGGGCAGAAAGTGAAGCGTGGCAAGGGAGCTAACATTGGCACCACGGCCCTGCATCAACACATGCAGCGTCACCATCCGGAGGCCTGGCAGAAACGTGGCTCAGATGTGGTGGTCCATCCTGCCGCCGCAGTAACAGCAGCAGCAGCGCCCAGTGGCACGCATGCCATTGCAGCCAGTCAAGGCTCCACCACCTCTGCAGAAAGGAGCTGTTTCTCTTTGCCATCATCTCCCGGTCCAGATGCTCCTGCTCCTCGCTGCTCATGGTGCCAGCAGTCGTTCAACAAGGCGATTGCAAAGAGACAACAGTATGCGTCCAACCGTCCTAGGGTGCAGAAGCTGACCATGCTCCTGTCCAAGTTTTTGGTACTGCAGTCCCTCCCTTTCCAAATGGTGGACTCTGCACCGTTCAGATAATTCATGACCTGTGCCGAGCTGAGGTGGAGAGTTCCAAGCCGTAATTTCTTTTCCAAAAAGGCAGTACCAGCCCTTCACAAATACATAGAACAGAAGGTTGGCCAGTCCTTGAACTTATCGGTTTATTCCAAGGTGCATGGCAGCGCTGACGTGTGGAGCTGTAACTACGGTTAGGGCCAGTACATATCCTTTACGGCCCACTGGGTGAATGTGCATCCTGCCCAGCCTCACCAACAACTTGGACAGGAGACGCCGCTTTCTCCTCCACGTTGTCGAACTGCTGCTCCTGCACCAATTTTCCGCCTTCTTCTCCTCCACCACCACACCCCACCATCTCAGGCTCCACAAGTGCTGCTCCATCATACCACATGTGTAGGGCACAGTGGTGTCACGCAGTTCTACACCTGGCTTGCCTCGACGAGCGAAGTCACACAGGGGAGGAAATGCTCTGCGTCATGCAGCAAGAAATCGATGTGTGGCTTTCTCCGCGCCAACTGCAAATCGAAACCATGGTAACGGACAATGGGAGGAACATGGTGTCCGCGCTGCACCGAGGAGGAATGGTCCATGCACCCTGCATGACCCCACATGTTCAATCTGGTTGTAAAAAAGGTTCCTGAAGGCTTCCACCGATGTTCAGAAGATTCTGAAAATGGCCAGGAAACTGTGCATGCACTTCATCCATTCCTACAAAGCCAGGCACACCCTCCTCGAGTTGCATCGGCAGAATGGCCTCCCCCAACACACGCTGATATGCGATGTTTCCACACGTTGGAATTCCAGCCTGCACATGTTCGACCCACTGTATGAACAGAGAAAGGCCATTAACGATTTTTTGATGATCCAGGCGTAACTTTGATGTCAGCCAGTGGCAGCTCATGCGTGACACCTGCCATTTGTTGAGGCCATTTGAGGAAGCAACATTATTTGTCAGTCGCCAGGACTACAGGATGAATAACGTCATTCCACTGCTTCATGTCCTGGAACAGATGCTGAAAAAATCTGTCTGGGCAAGGGACTGGAGACGTGGCGATACATCTCGCGGCCACATGAGTCCGGTGGGGACTGATCTGGAGGAGGAGGACATTGGAGC
The DNA here is from genome assembly GCA_025379985.1 of Phyllomedusa bahiana. Lineage (NCBI taxonomy): Eukaryota > Metazoa > Chordata > Amphibia > Anura > Hylidae > Phyllomedusa > Phyllomedusa bahiana. The sequence continues at coordinate 34,236 of JAODAL010027701.1, read as the reverse complement.
ACAAAGCATTGTCTGGTGAAATGAGTGGTTTTTCTACCCAGGTGACTGGAGGGGAGGAGCAGAAGCAGCTGGAGTAAGTAGATGGAGATGAAGATGAGGCAGATGACCCGCAAGCACTGTGGCAGTATACAGTGGAGATGGAGGCAGGGAGTCCCTCAGAGTCAATTGTGCAGATGGCCTGCAGCATGCTGTTTTTGCCTGGCTAGTGACACCCGAATTGTCACCATCCGGCAGAGGGATGACTTCTGGCTCTCCACCCTATTGGACCCTCGCAAATTTTCCAAAAAATGGGAGCCTTTTTCCCAGCTGCTGAGAGGGAGGACAAACTCAAATACTATAGAGAAATCCTGTGTAGTCAATTGGCCGCTGCCTATGTGCGGCATCATCCCTCCTCTGACAGGTCTGACCGGGGGGTTCCTCAGCACTCACGTACCACTGCCACGGCTGCTGGGGTTAGGTGGGGGGGGTGGAGCAGTACCAGCTCCATCAGCAGCAACCTAAGTCTGGAGTCGCTAATGAGCAGCTTCCTTCACCCGCCTAGTGAGGAGGGCACTCGCCAGCAGCAGCAGGACCTTGAGCAGACCCTGAACCAGCAGGAGGTGGCCAAATTGGACAGCACTCTGCCACCCTAGTTAGAAGATCCGCTGGACTACTGGGCAGCCAAACTGGATGTGTGGCTGCAACTTGCCGAGTTTGCAGTGGAGAAGCTGTCCTGCCCGGCCAATAGTGTGGCATCAGAGCGGGTGCTCAGTGCGTCAGAGGCCATCGTTACCCCAAGGAGAACCCGCTTGTCCACGGGAAATGTGGAACGACTGACCTTTGTTAAGATGAATCAGGCGTGGATCGGCCAGGATTTCCACACACCAATGCCTTAGGCGTCAGATTACATCAACCATGACGCCTCACCCAACTTTGAGAATGAGTATGGGTTCAAACTACCTGCCTCAGCCACTATTCTGATGCCGCCACCCGCCTGATGCCACACATCTGCTGACAGTTTCTCCATCTGCCTACCACCATCTTTACCAGGGACTGGTATTGCCACCCACTTCCACACCCTGTCATTGTGCCACTCTCTGACCTCATGCTGCTGCTGCTACTGTTGTTGCTGCTGCGGTCACCTTCACATCCTGTCATTGTGCCACTCTCTGACCTCATGCTGCTGCTGTGGCTCCTGCCATGACCTCCACACTGTGTCATTGTGCCACTCTGTGGCCTACTCCTGTTTTTGCCACCTCCAGAATGTCATTGTGCCACTGTCTGACCTCATGCTGCTGCTGTGGCTGCTGCCGTGACCTCCACACTCTGTCATTGTGCCACTGTCTGACCTCATGCTGCTGCTGTGGCTGCTGCCGTGACCTCCACACTGTCATTGTGCCACTCTATGACCTCATGCTGCTGCTGCCGTGACCTCCACACTCTGTCATTGTGCCACTGTCTGACCTCTTGCTGGTGCTGTGGCTGCTACAGTCACCTCCACACTGTCATTGTGCCACTCTCTGACCTCATGCTGCTTCTGTTGCTCCTGCCGTGACCTCCACACTCTGTCAATGTTCCACTCTGTGGCCTACTCCTGTTTTTGCCAACTCCTAATGTCATTGTGCCACTGTCGGACCTCATGCTGTTGCTGTGGCTGCTGCCGTGACCTCCACACTCTGTCACTGTGCCACTCTCTGACCTCATGCTGTGGCTGCTGCCGTGACCTCCACACTATGTCATTGTGCCACTGTCTGACCTCATGCTGCTGCTGTGACTGCTGCCGTGACCTCCACACTGTGTCATTGTGCCACTCTCTGTTCTCATGCTGCTGCTGTGGCTGCTGCCATGACCTCCTCACTGTGTCATTGTGCCACTCTCTGACCTCATGCTGCTGCTGTTGATGATGTCATCTCCACACTGTGTCATTGTGCCACTTTGTGGGCTCCTGATGTTGCTGCCACCTCCAGACTTTGTCATTGTGCCACTCTGTGGCTTACTCATGCTGTTGCCAAGTGACTGCTGTCTCACTGGAACACCCTGTGGTTTCCTAGTGCTGTTTTCACACTCCCCACTCTATGACGTTGCCCCTAAAGTTTAGTTTTCCCTTCTTTTCACCTGTCAGAAGGAATGGGAAGGATCAGGATTGTCTAGCCAAAAGCAGGAGTAGATACAGAACACAGAAGACATACAAATATCCCATTTACTGCTCATCTCTGTTTTGGATCAAGTCCTGTTTTTTTTAGGCCTTAGCAATACTGATGGATTATTAACCGATGGAAAGCAGACACTGACGGATGAAAGTAAGGGCAAAATGATCAGAGATGTCAACGCAAAATTACTGCCGACACCCTCTCCACTCATTCGGGGGGAGGGGGGCCTCTACATGTATCAGCGTTTAACAGAACAGGTTCTGTCATATTTTGTGATGGTTTAAAGCTCTGGGCTCATGCAGTGACCCTTGCTGTGACGTCCCCTTACTATTCTGAGACCTGTGCTGGCTCCAGTAACCTACTACTGTGTTCTTTGACGCTATGGTAGGATCTTAGCCCTCAGCTTGGTTTTTTCCAGCTGGTGCTGCCATGACTTCATCAGGCTGCATTCCTGCTTCAGTTCTTTGGTCAGTTTTGCCCCTGTAAGTGCCCAGGGAATTTTATAGTGAAGCGATTCTAAGAGCGGCGGCTGTCATCTGCGTGACATACTAAAACACAGCATTGTATCAATACCAATCCAAGCTCCCTCTGCATATTTAAGCATGGCACAATGTTCTACAACACCCTACAGGCTCTCTGCAGCTAGGAAATGGCTTTTTTTAACGTGATTGATCCCGAAGTAATTCGGACCGAAACGGATTTTTGAGAAATTCGCCCATCTCTACAAATAATATGTCAGGTTTAAGGAGGTTTTAAAATGGGGTGGTAGTTACTATAAATTTACAATGGGTAAAACCCTTAATGCAAGTTGTATATTTTATCACAATAAACTGGAGACACATTTTAACAGATGTCATACACATACCACAGGGTCAAGATGTTTTCATACACACTACAGTAACTTCCTTGGCAACGACTCACTTTTGGAATTTAGACAATAATGCATAGTTCCAATTGACACTGAAGACCCCATACCATCACCACTGGGAATATCAACAACTCCATCACATTTTGACAATTTACAAATTATCAATTAATCTGGTAAAATTCTGACAAAGGATGGGATTTCCCTTCTAAAGAAGGGTTTAGGGTTTACCCCAATAACTAATTTTGATTCCTTTTCTTGGATTACGGATATTCATTTATTCATAATTAAATTGAAATTGAAAATGTTTTTAAATAACACAATCTTCTAAAATGTCGGGAGCTTGGTATTATGAGGAGGATCTTCTGGAAATTCAAGCTCTCAAAGATTTACTATCAGAATACTGGGATATACCTTGACTGGACAGTATGGCAACTTGTTTTGATTCCATCGTTCTACATTCAAGATATTCAACATATTTATAGCCTCACTATGGCATTTCTAGGCACATTACTAGTTGGAACAGGTATACCACTTTCAAAGTAGTATACCTGAGCCAGAAATGTCACCCTAGCGCTAGAATGTGCCTGATTTATGACCCGCTGTAGAACGGGTTCATAAATCAGGTGCATTCTATGCCATTATTACAGTATGTGCATGAAATTTGGCATTCACATGCCAAATTTCATGCATGTCGCCCATAGTATCCAGTGTGATTAAATATATAAATTTGCATTTAGGGTTTTACCCATTGCTTCTTGTAAATTTATACTATCAATTATATTGTGGATTTTGAGCTGTGTTGCTTTTTAGAGGATAATAAGAAGGGCATGTCCCCACGGTTTTGAAAGCCGTCTGTAAACCAGCTGTCTAACTTTATCATGGACTTTAATGAAAAAACAGTGCAGTGGGGACCGCCAGCAGTCCGAAAAATATTGAACATATTCATTCTTCTGCCCGGCTTTTGGGCATAACATGAACATGTCAATATGAAAGGGGAAGGCTTTTCTCCGCAAACAGTGGAGAAAAGCCGTCCCTGTAAGGCCGTGTACACGGCTCCAAAACAGAGCAAATACCGGTCAGGTAATCCCTAAAAGTTATTTTTTACCCCTTTTTTCAATGATGACTGTTCATGGCCAAAAACTGGTTGTCTTTTGTCAGTGATTTTTGAGATGGTAGTGATACAGAAAAGAGGCACATTGGTGTCAGTATGCCCGCCACTGTCCCCGCTCCAGACCACAGACATGCTCATGTTTGTTTTCCCCATCACTGACTGGTGTTACCCACCTCTCCCTGCTCCTGTTCTGCTTGCCTCCCCTCTTCACTACCAGCAAGCACATCCCTATTCTTTAGGGTCCAGTGGGCTCTGGTGAATACTGGGGGCTTCTTAGACTCCTTCCCTGTCGAAGTCAGTGTCAACTCTCATGGTTATCCTGCAGATCCACACCAATGGTTGTGACAATAGAAATCAGGCCATGGATCCTGCCAACATCCTCGCAGGCATCCACACATCCCGTTTAAAAACCTTTAAAAGCACATGAGATCTCAGACATTAAACCACGTCTACCAGAAACTGCACCTGGACCTACACATGCTGTAGCTTCTCCTCCAGCTGCCTTTGCTGGTCCTGGTCTGTACCTGCTGCTGCCACCACGTTACTATGGGGACCCCAAGAATTTCTCAACAAGTGTACTATTAGCTTCAAGGGCTTGGTGCTTCAGTTCCCATCAGATTAATCCAAGGTGGCATTCATTATTAGCCTGCTCTCCTGTGAAGCATTGGCCTCTGAGCTAGCCTGGAACAACGAGGCTTTTGTAGTAGCCTTCTGGTAAGGGCACACTCGGCGACTCAAGGATGAGCCGGCTGGTTGTCCTGGATGACCTTACGCTGACCATCAAAAATTGATGTCTTTTTTTGGGAAAATAACTGGGCTTGCCAGCAAGTAGACCTCCCACCTTTTCTTTTGCCCCATCTTTCACCTGTCTTCCAAAGATCCCCACTGCCTCCGGGGGGTAGTTCCACAGATCATCTAGGGGTAAAAAAAATTTGTCTTACTGGGGGAAGACAGCGGGCGCATGTGAACCCTTTTTTACGTTGCGGTACTAACATTCCTAAAACTGCCCTGTTCATTTGAGCTCGTCAGGAAAACTTCAGTGTCCAGGCCTCGTGGAAGAGGCATTCCAACGCTGGTCATTCTCAGCACCTCAACTGGTTTCAGTTTTTTGGGCCCCGCCCCTTTCCCGGACTTTGGCTTCACAGTAAATTTCTTTTACTTACCTCCGGTTTCTCAATTTCATCTACAAGTCACTTGTCTAGACAAGCCTCTGAAAATATCTTCCATCAATGGAGAGGTCCTAAAGGGATCTGTTTTTTTAAACGACTGAACTGCTGACTATAAATTGGGATCCCACTATAAAATTAATTTTCCCTTTTTTCCAATGCAACACCTCAGCAGTTCTCCTGTAGCTTCCGTTTATTGGACTGGAAAATGGGTGATATCACCCATTGGATTCAGCAATGTCACTCATGCTGCCTCAAGCCATTCTGTCTGGTGTAACCCACTTCTCCACCTATGCTCCTGACTCTGCTTCCAGGTCTCCCTGTTCCATCTTCTGGCTGTACCTGAAACCCAGGCTATATCAGCATATGTGAAAGAGAACCTGCAAAAAGATTGCATTCACAAGTTATTCTCTCCTACCAATGCTGTTCTAAACCCCCACCTGCCCCTTCACCTGATGACCACCTCTGGTGTTCCAGCTATAGCTCCCAAGTCTAAGAAGGTTTTTCATGCCTGGCAAGACCATCTGGTCTACAAAAAGCTCCTGGGAACCCAAGAGAAGATCGATGCCCCACACATCATCCACAGACTCGGAAGAAGAGGCAACTTAATGGGGAGGGTTACTGTCATAATATGTGCCATGGTCTCTGCCCCAGACCGTGCACTTGTTAATGTCTGCATTCCCCGGCCACCGGCTGGCAGTTACTCATCTCTCCCTGCTCCTGCTCTTTTCGCTACCACTCTTCACTGCCAATGTGCCTGTCCTTGTACTCTAAGGCATGTGCACACTGGCTCTGAGAGATTTAAAGGGCCAGTGCACACCTCCCACTTGCACTGATCCTATCCTTTGCCAGCATCTGAGATTTAAGGAATTTCTTTCCTCTGCTCCTGGCCAGATTTTTGTTGTTCCCGCCTAGTGCTTGTGCTTCTGTCATTGTCTTCTGTGAGTTTCTGGTTTGACCTCAGTTTACAGACTTCTGATTATGCTTGCCTGCTGCCTGCCCTGATCTCCATGCCTGTGACCCAGTAATGTCTTTGTCTGCTCCTTTGTACCACGTTTGGCACTTCGGCAGTCACCACGAGCTGCCACATCAGGGGTAGTGACCTGAGAGTCCTCCGCATCCAAGACCATTTCACTTTGTGGGGTTGGCTCTGGTGTATTCTGGGGGATGCTCCTTATATTCCAGTTCCTGACTTGGTCAGTGTCACCTTTCACGGTGACCCTGCAGATCCACACCTGTGATTCTGAGAATCGGTAGCGAAAATGCATGTAAATCAATTTTGCCAAAGTTTTGTTTCATAGTAAAACCACTTGTGCAGTTTTTGCTATACTTTTATGGTGATTAGGTTTCTGCCTTTAGTATTTCTATTTTTTAAATTCTCACAGATTATTTTCTGTACCAGAGAATCAACAAATTAAGTATTAAATTTTACTCCAAGAAATCTTTCCTTCCTTTTTTAAAATCTCATCCACTATAGATTAATTAAGTAATCCAAATTGAAATCCCAGTGGCAGAAAAAAGGCGGGGTAAAAATTAATATTGTTAGGATCGGTGCTGATTTTCTTTGATTTTTTTTAAAGAAACATTTAATATCTGATAACATTTATATACAAGTATTGCAAAATGTAATATGAGAAGAACTGCAGTGAGCAGTGAACTTGAAGATGACGAGAAGCTACAACTTAAGGCACAATAAAAAGTTGCAGGACTTTTTATTTTGCAATGAATACACTTTATTTACCTTCAATAAAACTAGAAAATATCATGAACTTTGCTGGCAGACTGCAGTTATGTCCTAGTTTATTACTTCAGTTTAACTTGGTTTGATCTCAGATGAGCCTATTGCTAAATGTTCATTATAAACCTGATCTGCAATATGTGTGTATTGCATACCACATTACATTTGTAAGTCTTTAGTATATCATCAGTATCACTGATCAATAATACCGATGGTTTATCTTCTATGAATGAAATTAAACCTCATAAGGCAGCCTCTTTGAAAAATGGATGCAGTACAGATGAAACACTAACAAAATACTAAAGCAGTATCGATCGCATATAGATACATTTAAAACATTCCATAAAATTCAATAAGTGTTTTTAATCCACAAAACAGATCACAGTAGTGCATGTTGCATTATTAAAATACACATATATTTAAAACCCCTTTAAAAAGTTATAAAACTTAATATTATGGGAAAAAATGCGAAAGCCCAAAAAAAAAAATTTCCCCCCGGGGGATTTTTTTTTTTAAATGAATTAGGTTTTTGAAAAAAAATAAACAATTTTTCAAAATTTTTAGGCTAGAGTTGGTTTTTTTAATTTTTAAAATTTTGTTTTTTTCAAAAAAATTTGTAAAAAGAAAGGGGTTGGGCTTTTTTTCGCTTTAAATTTTGACCTGCCCCTACCAACATGAATTTACCAAAGTCCGGGGAAAGGCTAAAACAACCTTTGGGGAAACAGGGAAAAAAATAACCCCCCATTTTAAAAAAAAAAAAATTCCAAAAATTGGAAAAAAGTTGGAAGGGTTTTTGGGTTTTGGGCAGAGACAAAAGGGTTTAGGCAGCACAAAATTTTTCCAAAACAGTTAACCAGAGTAGAAACACAAAGGATTTACGGGGCCCCGCGTATTCCGCTCCCAATAAAATTTAGGGGGAAAACCCCTTTCCCGGAGTTTAAACCCCCCCCCATGAAATTTTCCCGGGGATAAAAAGGGGTTTTCAGAGGGAAAAAAATTTGCCCACGAAAAGCAAAAAATTTCTTTCCCAGTTTTTGGCCGGGGCAGCAATGGGTTTGGCGTCTTTTTTTTGGGCCCCCTAAGCCTGACAAGATTTTGTTGGGTAAACCCCGCAGGTATGGTAACGTGATACAAGCATTTTAGGGGGTTTTGGGAAAGTGGACAATAAAAAAAAAAAAAAAAAAAAAGGTAAACAAAAAATACATAAAACCAAACGGGTTTTTAAAACCAACATAAAAAAAAATAAATAAAAAGTACCAAATAGGGGGCCGTGAGCAAAGATTCCAAAAACGTTTTTATTTACCCCCCAAAAAAAAAAAAAATTTAAAAAAAAAAAAATTGCAATTTTTGCTTATCCAGCTGCATACAAAATGGAATAAAGAGAGATCAAAAGTCAAAGTGGTGCCAATGAAAACATCAAATAAAAAAGACCTTACACAACTCTTTATATGGAAAAACAAAAAGCTATGGCTATAAGCATGTTTTTTTTTTAAACTGTTACAACATTAAAAAGCAATATAAATTGGATATCATCACAATCGTATCATCCAGCATTGTAAAACTAATTTGTTATGTATACTGTATACATATACACAGTGAGTGCTGTAAAAAATAAAAATAAAAACACTACCAGGATTGCTGTATTTTCTTCACTTTGCCTTCCAAAAACGGATTTAAAGGCGATCAAAAAGTCATGTGTCCCACAAAATTTATACCAATAAAAACAAATTAACCCCTTAACGACCTTGGGTGTATCAGTACGTCCCAGGGCCGCTAAGGGGCTTTGCAGGGGGATCGCTCCGCGGACCCCCCGCACAGCGCCGGTGTTAGCGCAAATCGCCGCTAACACCCGCAGTAACAGCGCCGGCGGGTGGCTCCGCCGCTGGCGCTGTTTAACCCATCAGGTGCCGTGGCAAAGATGGCCGCGGCGTCTGAATTAACGGCGATCGGTGCCGCGCACCGATCGGTGTCGGTGATCGCATAAGGCAGCTATGCTGCGCCGATCCGATCACTGGGCATTGTGGTGGGGAGCCTTGGGAAGGCTCCCGTCACTAACCCTGGCCAGTTTGCCCCACTTCCGTCCGCAGACAGGAAGTGGGGAAACCGCCATCTTTGTACACCCTAATGCATTGCCTATGCAATGCATTAGGTTGTATTAACAATCGCGCCACCTAGTGGTCAAGTACCACAGGTGGCCTCAATGTTAGAGTAAAAAACAATAAATAAATAAAGTTTTAAAGTACAAAAAAAAAAAGTATTAAAAAGTTCAAATCACCCCCTTTCCCATTTTACAAATAAATCATTGAAATAATAAAAAAGTTACACATATTTGGTATCGCCGCGTCCGAAAAAGTCCGATCTATTAAAATATAACATCATTTATCCTGTACGCTTAACACCGTAGAAGAAAAAAAATTCCAAACGCCAAAATTGCTTTTTTTGGTCATTTCATGTCACTCAAAAAATGGAAGAAAAATTATCAAAAAAGTCGCATGCATTCCAAACTGCAAGCGAAAAAAGTACACTTCAGCCCGCAAAAAATTCCCCCTCACTGACGTCCGTAGGTGTTAGTACAAAAAAGTTATTGGTCCACAAAATGGCGCCATGGCGCACATTTGAAAAAACGAAATTTTGGAATTTTACGAGTACCAAAACATAACGTAAACCCTACATGTTTGGTATTGCCGGATGTGTAACAACCTGAGGAATACAGATAACACATTATATTTACCGAAGATTGAACAGCCGTAAAAGCAAAACCCCGCAAACATGGCGAAAATAACATTTTTTCACAATTTGCCACTTGAATTTTTTGCGGTTTCCAGTATATTCTATAGTATAGTGAATAACACCATTAGAAAGTACATCTTGTCCCACAAAATAAAAGCCCTCATGTGTCTATATAGGTGGAAAAATAAAGAAGTTATGGCTTTCAGAAGGCGAGGAGGGAAAAACGAACGTGTCACCAAAAAAACGCCGGGTCCTTAAGGGGTTAACTCAAGCCGGGGAAAACAAGAAGCTACACAGCTCTGTACACAGAAAAATAAAAAAGTTATGGCTCTCACACTATAGTGATGCAAAAACATGTTTTCCTTTTCTAAATAAAAATGTTTTATTGTGTAAAAGCAGTAAAACGTTAAAAAATATAAAAATTGTGTATCGCTGTAATTGTATCGTCATGCTGAGAAAAGCTAGTATGTCATTTGTACCACACAGTGACCACTATAAAAAATAAAAGCACTACCAGGATTGCTGTATTTTGTTCATCCTGCCTCCAAAAAACCTTGATAAAAGGGGATTAAAGTGTAACTCAAGCCGGGGAAAACAAGCAGCTACACAGCTCTGTACACAGAAAAATAAAAAAGTATGGCTCTCACCACAATAGTGATTTTTTCAAAGTGTTTCCTTTTCTAAATAAAAATGTTTTTTATTGTGTAAAAGCAGTAAAACGTTAAAAAATATAAAAAATTGTGTATCGCTGTAATTGTATCGTCATGCTGAGAAAAGCTAGTATGTCATTTGTACCAAAAGGGACCACAAATAAAAAATAAAAGCACTACCAGGATTGCTGTATTTTGTTCATCCTGCCTCCAAAAAAAACCTTGATAAAAGGGGATTAAAGTGTCACTTGAATCAAATAATGGCACCAATGAAAATGTCATCTTATCCAGCAACAAAGAAGCACTTAATCAGCTCCATATACAGAAAAATAAAAAAGCTATGGCTGTCAGACTACGACAACATAAAAATGCAATTTTTTTTACAAACCCATTTCTGTAAAAGTAGCAAAACATAAAAAACTATATCAAATTTATATCAATGCAATTGTACTGACCTGCATAGTAAAATTATCCTGTTACTTACACCGAACGGCGAACGATTTAAAAATGAAACCCAAAAAATGGCCCTAAACTAAAAAAAAACTTTGGCACACAAGTGTGCCAAAATTGCACCAGAATTGCACCAGAATTGCACAATACAACCCTATATGACATCCGTGAGGGGTTTTGAATCTAAAACCTGTCTGACCTACAGATTAAAAAGTGCTGGGAAAAGGAGTCTTTGAACCACCATGAGCCCCAAACCTGCATGACCCCCAGATTTAAAAAGTGCCACAAAAAGGAGTCTTTGAACCACCATTTTAGTTTCACTGGACATTGACTATACCTGTCCTGGGCCACAGCATGAGCACCAAACCTGCATGACCCCCAGATTTAAAAAGTGCCGCAAAAAGGAGTCTTTGAACCACCATTTTTAGTTGAACTGGACATTAAACCTATATCTGTCCTGTACCGCAGTATAGAACATTAAAAACCTGTCTGACCCACAGATTAAAAAGTGCGTCGGGAAAAGGAGTCTTTGAAACACCATTTTAGTTGGAACTGGGACATTTGACCTATACCTGTCCTGGGATCACGGCATGAGCCCCAAACCTGCATGAACCCCCAGATTAAAAAGTGTCGCAAAAAGGGGAGTCTTTGAAACCCAATCCCATTTTAGTTTTCACTGGACATAGACCATCCATGTCCTGGGCCACAGCATGAGCCCCAAACCTGCATGACCCACAGATTAAAAAGTGGCCGAAAAAAGGAGTCTTTGAAACCACCATTTTAGTTTTCACTGGACATCAGACTATCCCTATCATGGGCCCAGGAATGAGCCCCAAACCTGCATGACCCCAGATTTAAAAAGAGCCGCAAAAAAGGAGTCTTTGAACCACCAGTTTAGCTTGAATGGGCCATTAACTATATTCTGTCCTGTACCGCAGTAATGAAACATTATAAACCTGTTGACCAACAGATTTTATAAAAGTGCATCGGAAATCGGAGTCGTTGAACCACCATTTTTAGTTGAACTGGACATTTACTATTACCCTAAACTGTCATGGGTCACAGCATGAAGCCCCAAAACCTGCCATGACCCCCAGATTAAAAAGTGTCGCAAAAAGGAGTCTTTGAACCACCATTTTAGTTTCAATGGACATAGACTATCCCTGTTGTCCTGGGCCACAGCATGAGCCCCAAAACCTGCATGACCCCCACAGATTAAAAAGGTGCCGCAAAAAGGAGTCTTTGAACCACCATTTTAGTTTCACTGGACATTAAAACTATATGTGTCCTGTACCTGCAGTTATGGAAAAAAAAAACCCCCCCCCCATTAAACCTGTCTGATCCACAGATTAATAAAGTGCTTGGAAAAGATCTTTGAACACCATTTTGCTTTTAGTTTCACTGGGACATAGACTATCACTGGTCCTGGGCCACGCATGGAGCCCCAAACATGCATGACCCCCAGATTAAAAAGTGGCAGAAATAAGGAGTCTTTCAACCACCTTTTTAGTTTCACTGGGCATAGATATCCCATGTCCTGGGCCACCAGCATGAGCCCCAACCCTGCATTGACCCACAGATTAAAAAGGTGGCGGAAAAAAAGGAGTCTTTGAACCACCATTTTAGTTGAACCTGGACATTGACTATATATTGTAGGTAGTGGGAACCTACATCTGTTTCAGTCTTCCTGTACCTCCCTTGTAACAACTTCATGAGGAATATTTGTATCAGCTATTTTGTGCATGCAGTTTTTTAGTAGGATTAGTTCTAGAAAACACCATTTTTAAAAATAGGATGGAAATCCCACCACATTTTGTTTCTCTTTTTTTAAATGTATTAAATGGGTTGTCTCACTACAGGGATTGCGTAGCTATTTTAAAGAATCTTGCAAAAACAAGGTCATTTTGCAATATGTGTCCATTGTAAACATGTCCTACCTAATTCCTGTTTTTTGAAGCACCATCACCCTTGAGCCATTTTTGACAATTGTGAAGAACAATGTCTGTTTAGAAACCACATTTTTTTTATAATAGGACTGTAGTATAAGCTGCATTTCACAGCAAATCGCCCCAAAAAATTCAAAATATGACCCTGAGCCTCTTTTGACAATTGTGAAGAACATACTGGTAAGTTAGAAACAACATTTTTTAGACTAGGGGACCTGTAGTTAGCTGCATTTCACAGCAAAAATGCCCCCAAAAAAAAAATTCAAAACATGTCCTTGAGCCACTTTTGACAATTGTGAAGAACGAAAAAGTTGTTAGAAACCAAATTTTTAGAATAGGACATGTAAGATATTAGCTGCATTTCACAGCAAAATGCCCCCCAAAATTCAAACTTGACCTTTGAAGCCATTATGACAATTGTGAAGAAACAAATGTCTGTTAGAAAAAACAAACATTTTTTAGAATAGGACCTGTAGTGTTGCTGCATTTCAACGCAGCATGGGACCCAAAAAAATATAAAAATGACTTCTCAGCCACTGTTAACCCATTGGTGAGGGTCGAAATGCCACTTAGAAGCCACACTTTCTGTTTTCCAAAGGACATAATTAAAGCTGTATCTTCAACAACACCATGACCCACAAAACCATTGACCCAATGCGAAAAATCTAAGATCGAAGCAAGTGCGTAAATGAGAAGATACGGTTTTGTCATGAAACCTTGTGTCTTTTTAAGTCCCTCACAGCAAAAACCAGCAAAATGAACTTTTGGGAACTGAGAATAAAAAATTCGCAGTAACGAAATGATCATTTTAAAAAAAAAGTTTTCCAAGAGGACCATTTCTGTTTGAAAGAGAGAATGTATAGTAGAGCTGGCAAACTAATCGGTGACCTCAGCAAATTGGAGCCACAACATCATCAGAGGGGGTCCATGCTGATCATCTTGGATGGAAAGTCAACGATCCACATTATCTGAGTAAAGCCGGATGATTTGTCTGTAATGACTCCTCCCGCTGTGTTGAAGGTCGCTCAGATATGACGCTGGCTGCTGGGCAGGACAACACCTCTATGGGTGTGGGAGCGAGTCGGGCATTCATCCATTTTCGGACTACCCAGAAGTCGATTGGGTCCGGAAACAATCCAAAAAATCTCACGGTGTTGAGACGGCAGATAGTCGTGCACCATGATCTTATGCCTTGGTCTCTGTGTGTTGGATGTGTGCCCTGCATTACATGCGTTTGGTGAGGTGGAAATAAAGATTGCCCAGGAGGTCACCATTAGGCTTCTCTGCCACATTGCTGCTGCTGCCCTTGCTTTGCCGCTGCGGCTACTTGGCACTCTATGTTTGTCACAGTCTCTGACGTTTCCACCGTGTTATTTGAGAGCGTGCAAGCAGACGCAAACAGAGGTCTCCAGTTGATCAATCAGCAAACGTTCTCCATTTCCTGCATTTTACTCACTCTAGCTGGGTGGTGTTGTATGGATAAGTGCTGAGTTTTGTTTTGTACCGGGGATCCAGGAACGCGGAGGGTGGCACGCCAGTAACTGTTTTTATTTTGTATGGCCTTAATGCGAGGATCATGTTGGAGGACATGGTGCATCCGAGCACTCAATGTGAGAGATGGAGGGCCTTGATTTCCCAAAGGCATCTGGGTCGAGGCGCACTTGCAAATGATCCTTCCTCATCTTCCTCCTCCGACCATCAAATTCGCGCCAAACCTCTTTCCAAAGCCAAGGGGACGCCGTTGGTAACGTCGGTGATCTAGGAATACCTCCTCTCCTCCTCCGCTTCTTCGGCACAGCTTCACAACACAGCCCTGACTTGCTGAGACTGATGCACCCTGAAAGCTGATGCGTCCCTGTGCATAGCCTGGACCCGAACCACTTGCTAATGAAGACCAGATACAAATTGTGAAACTGTCGGGCTGTGGATTCGACGGAGATGATAAGGCTCCAGTGTCCGCATCTGTGTCCTGTCTCCTCCTCAGTCGTGTGCGGCTATGATGTTCAGTGTGCCAACGATCATTCCTGAAATAAGATCACCAACAATGCTCATGCGACAAGGGCATTGTCCGCCACTGACCATTTTGGTGGGCTTATACAAAACTGGCAAGGATGAGTTGCAGAGCTCTTTCAACTGCCTCCAATCTCAGTGGCTCAACACCCGAGTGCCCACACGCTGCTTGTCAGGCCATGTGTCACTTCGTACTGCGCAATGGCATTGCGCTTGCTGCACCAAAATCGCTGGGAGCTTGGAGGGTGGAATTCCAGCGTGTTGGCCACGTCAACTATGAGACGGTTAACTGAGGGGCCGAGCGACGCTGCCAACGCAGCCAGGACAGGATGAAGCAGGGTGCGAATGGCGGATTCGAAGTGCGAACTCAGAACCTCGAGGGCCTTCTCAGCAGGCAGTACAATCCAGGGTCCAGGTAGCCTTTAGACAATTTCTGGACCGACGAGGTTCCATGACATGTGCCTGGCAAGGGATGTGCTCAAGCTACCGATCTTAAGGGCGGCAGCCAGATTTCGACCGTTATCGCCACACACCTTGCCTGGCACAAGTTCTTGTCCACCCAGCCACAGCGCTCAGAGGTATCGTTGGGGAGAAAGAAGCCCATACTCAGCTCCTGACCCTGTGTAGTGGACTCAGTCTCCAAGGACACATTAAATATTCAACACGCCTGGTTTTCCCTGAGGCCATGATGCCACCAAAGGAACATTGGGGGAAAGAACCCTGCACATCCTCTGTGGTTATTGAAGAGCGTGCGCCCCAAGCCTGAGAGCCAACCGTCACCACCAGAGGACAATCACACCCAGCTCACCCAGGTGAGCTGTCACAGAGATTAAGCGGCCTTGAGCGTGCTTAAAAAACTTTAGTCCATTGTGTCGGTGGTCAGATGGACTTTTCCGGGACACTGATGCTGACAACGCGCTTGAAATTTTAAGATGAACACGTGGCTGCGACAGGGGCCAGGACGGCTTCTTCTGGCACAATGAATGTGCCGCTGCTCGGCATCTGGTATTCGGGGCAGGCATGGGCATGACGTGGCGGAACCCTCTGTGTCCCACAGACGGATAAGGACATACATTTCAAGGCCAAAAGCCTGGGCAATGCCCAAATTCTAGCTTTTGGCTTTGGGATGGTTTGGTTAAAGTGTTTCTTCTGCTCCAAACCTGGAGGAGAGAAGGATGGATGCTAGACTTGTCGCTGTACGGCGTTGCAGGTTGTCAAACTGCGGAAGGAGAAGGGGTAGGATGGGTCTACTGGTGGTGCTGGTGGTACTCGGGCGACGGTGGAGGAGAAGCGGTGGCCTGATCCCTGATAATGACTCTGAGAGACCATGGGCTGCTGAGGAACGTTGGTGGTGGTGGAGGAGGATGGAGGCGGAAGGAGACAGAGGCTGTGACAGTGGTTGGAAGCCCCGGCATCGGTGTGGCCTCATTTGGCCTAAGTGTTGCCTCCATTTCAACCTCATGCATTCGATGCATGTGACTAGACATGTTGGTGGTGGTTATCACCTAAGATTCATTGATATACTGTGCCGTTTATGGCAAAGCGGCATATCGACATCGATGGGGCTGAATCAGAGGCTTGCTCAAAGAATGGCACAAGGCTTGAGAGGTTCCAGGACCTTTTTGACGGGATAAGCTGGGAGAGGGGGTTTCGCGGAACCGTGGCTGGCGGAATCATCTCAGCGGACTTCTAGCGACGCCCTCTCCCTTTTTGAGGCGGGGACCAGTACTGACAAGTTAACCCCATCATCTTCCTCCTCATCAGTGATGAAGCGCTCGCAAGACAAAATTATGCTGATAAGAACCACGTTGGATCGAAATGTCATCATCATCATCAACACAGGTGATCATTGGTCGTCCTGACATTCTGAATCCAGATAAGCTGCGGGCTCACAAGCAAGGAGGGATAAAATACCTGCAAGGCGTTGCCGGATCTGCCCGGGATTTTTGCCGATTGTCGGCTTCCTTCTCATCCGTCTGATGGCATTAGTTACTGGGCGTTCAGAGCTAGCAAATTCATTCTCCTTGGCATTCTGAATCTTTTAACTTGCCTTCTGACCCCACCACATTTTGTCATCACAGAGGTCTTCAGGAAAAAATGGATTATCCACAGTGGGTGGGTTACACGAGTTGAGATTTGGGCTGCCTTCACTTCAGGTTGGACGGATTAATTGATGATGCTGATGGACGACATTTTGTGGCATTGAACTGTGAGGATGAGGAGGTTAAGAATGCTTGGATTGAGGTTGCTCATTTACAACTGAAGAACAGTTTGACGACCACTGTTCGTTACTGAGAGTCACAGGGCCCTGACACAGCGATGACAGGCTGACGGTCTGCAAACGCGATTCCACTGGATTGCGTGTTACAGCAGCACTGAAGGCAGCAACCTTCTATCGTAACTCTACCTCAAGTCGCTACCCATCTTTGCATCGCTTACCCTGAATTTCGCTCCATGTTCAGAAAGATAAAAATTTAAGAGGGTATGGAAGAGTTTTGGAACATCTCTTGTTAAAAGACGGCAAAATCACAGCTATTCTTAAAATCGCTCTAATTATCTACAGCCATCTAGGATTTAGAAACTGAAATGTTCACTAGTCGACATACACTGTGAATGCGTCTTGGTGGAAGAACCGTAAGACAAAAGCAAACCAGTGTTCCTGCTTCAGTCCCAGGGATTTACAACACTGACCCAGTTTGGGACTAGGAATTGATGTTTTCAACAAAATATCATACAATGTGCGCTGTTGCGCCAAACTGAGATTCAACAAGCCCAATAAAAATATTTTAGAAGTTACACGGTTTAAAATTGTGAAAACGAGAAAATTGTAGAAAAATTTTTCTATAGAATTGCGAAAACGGGCATTTGAAAAAAAAGGGCTTACCAAGGGGCAATACAGCTATTTAAAAACTATTCGGATAATTTAAAAAGGGATTTTTTGCACCCATCAAATACACCCGCGGTGATACAAAATTGCTGTTTCAAATTTAAGTGCAAAAGGTGCCTCTATGAAAAAAGCTGGATGCGCCAAAGTGAAAAAAAATACTGAAATGTATACAGATAATATAAGGTATTTTTTGCACCCATCAAAACACGGCGGTGACTACAAAAAATTTCTGTATTCACATTTAAGTGCAAGGTGCCCCCTTTTGAACAAAACGGACTGGCCAAGTGAAAAAAAAACACCTATCGAATGTTAGGATAAATAAGTATTTTTTGCACCCATCAAATTTCACCCGGGGGTGACTACAAATTGCTGTATTCAAATTTAAATCAAGGTGCCTCTATGAACAAAGCTGGGTGCGTCAAGTGAAAAACACCTTTGAAATGTATACGGAAATAAAGGTATTTTTGCATATCAATAAAACAGCGGTGATTAAAAATTGTGTATTCAAAATTTTAAATGCAAGGGGCCTCATTTAACAAAGCTGGACCTCGCCAAAATGAAAAAAAAAAACCTATCGAAATGTATACGGGTAATATAAATATTTTTTTTCACCCCACAATCAACGGGGGGTTTTAAAAATTGGTGTATTCACATTTTAAATGCAAGGCGCCTCAATGAACAAAGCTGGACTGCGCCCCAAAATGAAAAAAAAAACTACTGAAAAAGTATACGGAAATAAAAGTTTAGTATTGCACCACAAATACACTTGCAGTTGCTAGAAAAAATCTTTTTAATATAAATTCAGGCAGCACAACATACAAGTAATATTTCACCAGCAAACTGTTAATAAAAACCCATTCCAATGCAGGATCTAAACAAAGTCGGGGGCTGCACAATATCCACTCCCCTTTTAAAAGAGCCGGTCTGTCTGTTTGTGTTCGCCCGCGCCCGCCTCCCCTCCTCCCCGCGACTGTACAGCGCTAGAGCCCCTTTAAAAAATTTTTTTTCTCAGCCTAAGTTACTAAAAATCTGCAAATCTCTAATCTAACCTAAGTTCTAATGTTCACAGCTAAAAGCATAGCTTTTTCTGTGTGAACAAATAGAACAGTTTCGCTGCGCTGTTTTGATAGAGAACGAGCACACGTCCTTCCTTTTTATGAGACACATTAAACACTTTAGGTGAACAGGGGAAAGGGGTGTTCTATGTAAAACCAGGTCATGTGATTTTTCCAGCCAATTTGCAACCATACACATCAAAGTCATGACGTCGCACACCCAGCTCACCCTGCTCTATTCTGTAAGCTGATTTGCTGGCCGCCAAAATTACAGGAAGCACTGAAAATTGCGCGATATTAATAGATTATGCGCAGATTTTCACCTAAATTATCGTGTTATCAAAAAAATCCGATCACCATAAAAACCGTGCCGATTTCAACTTTGTCGATAATAATCGCTCAACACTATTTAAGAGCCCCTGAATGTCCTAAAAAATAATATATTGTTTAAAAAATGGTGCCAACATAAAGTAAACGTATGATAGATGTTCATTATTTACTAATTTGTTGGGTATGACTACTAGAGATGGGCGAATTTTCAAAAATTCGATTCGCCGACTTCGCCGAATTTTCCGACAAAATTCGTTACGGTCCGAATTACTTCGGAAGGAATCACGTTAAAAAAACAGCTATTTCCAGGCTTCACAGAGCCTGTAGGGTGCTGTAGAACATTGTGTCATGCTTAAGTATGCAGAGGGAGCTTGGTTTGGTCTTATCAATGTTGTGTTTTAGTATGACACGCATATGACTGCCCCCGCTTTAGAATCGCTTCACTATAAAAAATTCCCGGGCACTTATGGGGGCAAAAATGCCCAAAAAAATGAAGCGAGAAGTAGCCTGATAAAGTCTGCGCGCCAGCGGAAAAAAAAAAGCTTTGAGGGCAAGGTGGGAAAATCGTGAAGAGGGGGAGGGTGACGGCAGCGCCACAGAGCATGAGGCAGAGGTAGCACAAGACAAATTTTGGAGGTGGCAAAAAAAGGAGTAGGCCAAGGAGTGGCACAATAAAAAACATGTGGAGGGCACGGGAGCAGCCCACAGCGAGCATGGGTAAACAGTGGACAATGACATTTGGAGGTGGTAAAAACAGGATTAGGCCACAGAGTGGACAAAGGAAAAAAGTGTGGTCTGGGAGCAGCCCCAGCGGCGCATGAGGTCAGAAGTGGCCAAAGACTTCTGGAGGTGGTCAAAAAGGAGTAGGCCACAGAGTGGCACAAAGACAGAGTGTGGAGGTGAAGCAGCGCACGCAGCAGATGAGGTCAGCAGTGGCCAAAGACTTTGGGGGGGTGGCAAAAAACAGGAGTGGGCCCCAAAAAGTGGACAATGACGAGGTAGAATGATGCCCCGAGCACATGAGGCAGAAGTGGCGCAATGACCCAGTTGGGGATGAGTCATCAACACCCGCAGCATGGGTCAGAGAGTGGCCGAGAATTTGGGGTGGGGCAAAAACAGGAGTAGGGCCACAGAGTGGACAATGAAAACAGTGTGTGGGCACGGCAGCAGCCACAGCGGCAGTTTTGGGTAAAAACAGTGGCACAAAGACATTTGGAGGGTGGCAAAAAAGGTTAGGCCCAGGTGGCCAATGAAAAAGTGTTTTTAGGTCACGGGGAGCAGCCACAGCGCAGCATGAGGTCAGGGCAGTGGCACAATGACATTCTGGAGGTGGCAAAACAGTAAAATAGGCCACGGTGGCACAATGACAGAGAGTGGAGGTCACGCAGCACGCATGAGGTCAGAGAGTGGCACAATGACAGGGTGTGGGGTGACCGGACAGCCAAAAGCAGAGGAGGTCAGAGAGTGGACAATGACACGGGGGCGGTTCTGCAAACAGTTGCAGCGCATGAGGTTTAGGTGGCACAATGACGTGTGGAGGTGGGGGCAAACGATTTTCCGGGAAAAAAAGGTTTGGTGGCAGTAGGAAACTGTCAGCGATGTGGGGCGGCATCAGAATAGTGGCTGAGGGGTAGTTTGAATAGACTCATTTCTCAAAGTTTTGGTGAGGCGTCATGGCTGATGAAATCTGCCCCCTAAGGCTTTGGTTGTGGGAATCGGGAACCCACCTTGTTTAAATTTTAACAAAGGTCAGTCGTTCCACATTTCCCCGTGGAAAGGGGGTTTTCCCCCTTGGGGTAACGATGGTCCCCGCGCATAAAAACCCGCTTGATCCCACACTACTGGGGGGCAGGACATTCCCATGCAAATCGGCAAGTTGCGGCCCACACCAGTTTGGTGAGAGTCAGGGATTTTTCTAACTGGGGTGGCAGAGTGGGGTTTTAAGTGGGCCCACCACCTGGGGGGTTGGATGCCCCAGGCCCTTGCTTGCTGGCGACTGCCCCTCCTCAATAGCCGGGATGAAGGGATCCCTCTTTGGACTCCAAAACTTGGGTTTGTGCTGTGGGCGGTACTGCTCCTACCCCCCCCCTTCCCACAGCACCCGCGGGTATTTAAACTGTGGAGCGCTGGGTACCCCCGTCGACCTGTCAGAGGAGGGACGATGCCGACATAGGAGCGGCCAACTGATACGGGGGTTTTTCCCCTATAGGATTTAGTTTGTCCTCCCTCTCGCAGCGGGGAAAAGGTCCCATTTGGACCAGTAGGGGTCCAATGGGGTGGGAGCCAAAGTCACCCCTCTGCCGGTTGGTGAAAATTCGGCTGTCATAGCAGGCAAATCAGCAGCTGAGGCCTTGCACAATGACTCCGGGGGGCCCCCTGCTCCATCTCCATTTGTTACTGCCACGGTGCTTGGGGTATCTCCCTTCTTCCTCATTCCATCTCTCTCGTGCTCGCTCTCTTGTCCCCTGGGTAAAAAAATCCACTCATTTACGACAATGTTTGCCCCAATGTCCTCTCCCCAGTTAAATCCCCCCGGCTCTTTGGGGCCGCGAGATGCAGTCGAAAATCTCCAGCCCCCCTGCCCAGACAGATTTTTGCATCTGTTCCAGGAAAAAAGGGGAATGACGTTTTTCCCCCCGCAGCCCTGGCGATGACAAAAAAATGTTCCTCTTTGAATGGCCTCAGCAAAGGGCAGGTGTCACGCATGAGCTCCACGCTGACATCAATGTCCACAGGGAATTTCCTGTCTCCCTGGATCAAAAAAATTTTTAAATGGCCTTTTTTTTTGTTCTTTACAGTCGGTCCAAAAAGTTGCGGGCTGGAATTCCAACGGGTGGAAACATCGCATTCAGAGTGTTTTGGGGGGAGGCCGTTTCCCCGCTGCAATTTGAGGGGGGTTTGTTATGGTTTTGTAGGAATGGATGAAGTGCATGCACATTTTCCCGGCCTTTTCAAAATCTTTGAAGTTTGGGGAAAGATTGGAACCTTTTCAAACCCGTTTTGACACGTGCGCCATGCGGCCAGGGAAACCATCTCCCTCGGTTGCACGCGGGACACCATGTTCCCCATTGCCCGTCCCAGGTTTCCGTTTGCGGTTGGGCGGGAAAGCCACACATGATTTTTGTGCTACGGGGAGCGTTCCCCCTGTGTGACTTTTTTCGCCGAAGCAAGCCAGGTGTGAATGATAACACCGCTGTGTAACATGGGGTTTGGGGAGCAGTACTTGTGGAGGTGAGTGGTGGTGGGGGGGGGAAAGAGGAGGGGGGACTTGGGCAGGAGCGCGTTTGGGACAACGGGGAGAGAAGCGGGTTCCTGTCCAAGTTGTTGGTGGGCCTGGGCGGAAAGGGCACATTCCCCCAGTGGGCCGAAAAAGGCATTATGGCCCTGAGTTTACGCTCCGAGTCGGGGTCCCGGCACTTGGAAAAACCGAAAGCTCAAAGGACTGGCCCACCTTCGTTTACATTTTTGTGAAGGGTGGCACTCCCTTTTTGGAAAGAAATTACGGCTTGGAACTTCCACCTCGGCTCAGCAAGGCCCTTTAAAATTCTAGGGGTTGGGCATATGTTGTCATTTGCAATCCCCTCGTTGAAAAACTGCGGGCCATGGTACGAGGGGGGCAGGGCATCTGGGGGGGAGTGATGAAAAAGGAAAACAGCTCCCTTTGCGAGGTGGTGGAGCCTTGCTGGCTGAAATGGCTGGTGACTGGGGCGCTGCTGGGAGGCGGCGGATGGCCCCAACCAATTTGGGGAAGGGTTTCCCCCCCAGGCCACCGGAGGGTGCGCTGCGTTTTTGCGGGGCCGTGGTGTAAATTTACTGCATTGCCCGCTTCATTTCTGCCCACAGATTCTACAATACCCTATTCGGCTCCCCGGTGTCTTAGCATAGAACTTCCACACCGCCCGGGAGCTGATTTTACCGCCAACGCTCCGATGGTGAAATACCCGTGCCTCACTGAGCCCTGTCCACTACTTTCTTGGACCCGCGAAGCGTGTTTTAACCCCGGGCCCCTTGGCTCCCGACCCCACTGCTGCTACCCTGGATCATGGCCACCAACCCCCCTTTTGGGTGCGGCAGCCCGAGCGCAAATAACGCCCTCTTTCCTGTGGATGAAGCCTTTTCTCCACCCGGCTCCCAGTGCGGTGGCTCTCATCATCGATTTTTGTTTCATCTTACTGCTGTCCTCTCTCGGGCTTGGTATGCAGAGGTGACCCCCCACAACTGACTCCCTGCCCTTTTCAAATCTATACTTTGCCGCCTACTTTTAAAAAGCAGGGGTTTGGCCCCCTTTTTTTTGCCCCCAAGTAGTGCTGACTGTCCCCCCTCAAATTGTTCATCCTCGCTAAATAGTGGCGCTGAGCCCAGATCATAGTGATCTCTGGCGAGGGAACCGGATGGGGACAGTGGCGGGTTGAGGACAGGTGGGCCTGACCTGCCCCGGGCCATGCCAAAACTAAGGGGTTTTGTCTGACGTTAAAACCGACTTTTGGTGGGGTTGTAGATGTATTGGGGGGAAGTGGGTGAAACCCAGCAAACCCTCAAAACCCTTTTAGTTGTGGTCACACCAGCCGCTAGATGACACCCGGGAGTTCTGGCCTCACCCAGTGAAACTGCTGCGAAGTCCCTTTGCTGTGCTGCGACTGGGCCGTCCCGGAATGTTTGTCCCCTGCCCTCGATTGAAGAGCGCCACCTCTCTGTCTGACATATGTTTGTTCAAAAAATTTTAAGACTTGTTTTAAAGAAGGGTTTTTATATGATAAATACAAACCTGTTTTGACTCCAAATGAACCATAAAAAGCTTGCGTAAACCCTTTGGGTATAAAATTTCGTCACAAAAAGGCAGGAAAAATTTACTTGATGTGGTTTAAAAACACTTTGTATTTTACAACTGCAGAAAAATTTAGTTAAACCCCTTTGGGTGTTAATTGGAAAAAGAAATTACGCAAAAATTAAAATTTAAAATTTAAATTAAAACGGGTGTATTTTACGGAGCCAACAACAGAAAAATCGTAATTAAAATTGGATTGAAATTTGTACAGCCAAAATTTTTTCTTTGGCGGGTGAAAAAAACATTTTTTTACTGAGTCAATGCAGAAAAATTTTAGTTTAAACCCCTTGGATGTAAATTGCGAAAAGAAAAAGTGTTCAAAAATTACCCGCTTTTTTAGGTTTAAAACGGGTGTATTTTACAGAGAAAAAACAGAAAAAAACCTTTAATTTTGGATTGAATTATGTACGCCAAATTTCTTTTTTGGGCTTGAAAAAAAAACTGTTTCTTTTGGACCACAACGGAGAACAACGCTTAATTACCCCCCGGATCTAAATTGCGCAAAAAAAAAAGAGCAACCAAAAAATTAAGTGGGATTTGGTTGTAAAAAAAGTGTTTTTTTTAACTGAAAAACAACGCAAAAAGGTTTTGCTAACCCTTGTATATTAATGTGTTAAGAACTGAGCAGAGAGTATTAAAAAATTTATTTTCAGCTGAATTGGAAAGCCCCTGGACTTCAATTCCAATACCCCAAAAATAGATTAGACGTAAGGAAACAGTCTCGAACAAGCTGGACACCCCCCCAAAAAAAGCTGTAAAAGTTATTCTTTAGTTCAGTATACCGGGGGAGGTTCCCCACAAAAGAAAAGGAGGCAGTGTGAAAATGCTAGCGTCGCACCCCGGGGTTTTAAAAACTGGGTGTGTCACAGAATCCGGGCCGGTTTGTTGGTTTCTCTGACATGTCATTTAGGCTCACCTTTCTTTCTCCCGACTTCTTTTGCCCCATGTTACCCATTGCTCGCAGCCTTTTTTTCAATTAAAAACACGTTGTTCCAGCGAATCACCCCCCCCTTCGACTCGTTTTTTGAATCGAAGTTTTTCCTGAAAAATTTAAACGAATTCCACTTTTGTTAGAAACGAAGGCCAATTTCCCTTGTTGTGTCCCTTTGTCCCAAAAAAAGGCTTGACTTTAAGGATTTAAAAAAAAACATGTGAGATAAAAAAAGGTAAAAAAGACTAGGCGTATTTTTGGATAGTTTCAAAAAAAGTTGTGCTCACCTTTCAGGGATTTTCCCCTAAAGTGGTTTCACTGTCCTGTGAAAAAGGGGTGTTTTCACTAGTCAAAATAACTTCTGTTGGTTTTTTAACAACTAAAAACAAATGAAATTTAGGTTTCACTTTGGTTTAATTTTTTGTACATTTTTTCCAGCCATTTTTGACACATTTTTTGGAAAAACAACCCCGGGGGAGCCATTTTTTTGCTGCAGGTCAAGGAGGGGTAATCAAAACAGCCCAAAAAAGTATGTTTTTGTGGCTTTTTATTTTAGTTTTTTTTGGATTTTTTAACAAAAAAAATTTTGAAAAAAAAAGGAAAAAAATAAAAAAGGAAAAATTGTTTTTTTTCTTTAAAAAAACATTTGATTTTTTTATTTTGTCATGAAAACTGCATCTTTTGACCTTAATCTTTTGACATTTTAGGTAGACATTACACCTAGCAGAAATTTTGCACTTCTGAATTCACCCTTAGTGCTTCATACTTGCAAATGGACACATTAGATTAAGGTCTAAAAATCCCTTCTAAACAGGTGTTCATTTCTATATAAGTTTTTCTAAATTTTGAAAAAAAACTTGAAGTATTGATTTAAATTTCCAGAAAGAATGAACACTATCAAATGTAGTGCTGCTGTTTTTATTGTTAGCTATTTTCAGAATCAAAATTTTTGCAGGTTTTTTTTCCCCCTCCCTCATCTGTCATATGTACAGGACATCATTGCAAGACACTAATGCCCAAAGCTGTTTCCAATTAATTTAGCTTGTGACTCCAGAGTTGTTTACTGTTTTACGAAATTTAGTGTTAAATGTGTGTCAAACAGAAAAGTGTGACATTTGCTGTTAGAAAAATGAAGAAATCTTTATATCAGATGTTATTTATGCCTCAGAAGAGCATTTCATTTTCCAGGTGGACTATCATTATCGAACTTTATTAAGAGATGGATCTTTCTGCACTCCGTCCCTAACAGACTTGTTCTCTTGTGTTTCTTGCAATAAGTTTACATCAAGGCTGTATCAAAATAATACTTCTGTCTTTTATCTAGCCATAATCTAGATAAAGCAAATTGTTTTCAATGAGCATTTATTTGGCATAACATCAACAAATGGATTTCTGTATTCAATTGATTTAACAGTATAAACATGTTTTTATGAATCAATGACAAAATATTAATTTCAGTAACTTAAGGGAAATCTGACATGAGTTTCAAGCCCTCATACTGCCGCAATGCCATTATACTAAACAGTGTTAGTATTCTAAAGGTACCGCTGTAAAATCTGGTTGTGCTATCTGCTGATTAGTGTAGACTGAATTTTTAACTTAACTTGCACTATCTGTAAATAATCATTGAAAAGTAATTTGGGAGGAGAGTAATCCTGAGGAGCCATGTAGTCTGTTCCTCAAATACATCCTTTCTGGCTTCCTTACTTGTATTGTTGTATAATGCCCTGTCAATTGAAACAGGAAGGATATGCTTAGAAATTTAAATAATTCTTCAACAGTAACTTATAAGGCCGCATGTATGAACCTGTTTAGGTCTAAAACTCAATCTTTTGCCCATAGTAACCTATGGGCAAAAAAGTAAGTTTTAGACCTATACAGTTTTCATACATGTGGCCCATAGTGTATGCTATGCTATAGGCTCAATATCTACATTATCCAACATCAGTGAAATTATATAGGAACATCTTCAGAACTCTGTTACTATAAAGTCTATGGAGATATGGTGGTGCTTTAGAAGTATAACAATTCATGACATGATCACTTTAAATAGAAAAAGAACCCCGTGTTTTGCAATAAATTGGGAATACCTACACAATTATGAGAATAAATGTATTTATTTTACTAATTGAAGTGCTGTATTATTTAGTGTTCCTCCACCCTGCATTTTATTGTATGAATTTTCAATGATCCAGATGAATACTCTCTCTCTTGTTAAAGGCTCATTAATGTAATAAATCGCATCATCATGCAAAATATTACACACGGGACTTAAAATATGTTCGATTATGAAAACTGTGCACATATTTTAATTATACAGCTTAGACTAGAGGCCTTCTTCATGTTCTGGAAAGACAAATCTTCAAAGCATTGGTAAACTTTCAGTGAACCTGAAATGCTGAAATTATCATCAGCCCTCAGGATCTGAATGCAAAACTTTGCTTCCTCTGAATCAAAGAGAATATATGATGTGTAGTCTATGGTAAAAATGCTGAAGTTTAAGACAAAACATAAAATATTTAATGTGATAAATAATTTTGCATTGACTGGTATTACTTCACTTCAAAGACCTTTACTCACTTCAGTCATCGTTACATCTAAACTATTTGTAGTCATGTTAAGAGTAAATGAATAGTGAAAAGTGAAAAAAATATATTGTTAAAATGTAACTGGTAAGCAATTAGCTAGATTTTCAGCAAATGTCAGATTTAAAAATGTTTTGTACAGTAAAACAGAAGACAAATATAGGGCATTCACTAAAGAGGTTGGTGCATAATAATTGAATCAAAACAATGAACTATAGATAAGGAACTGTAAGTCTAGATGCACACACAGCAGCTCATACAATGTTTCACGTTGTTTGTGTTGGTGTTTTAAAGAGCTTTTTTTTCAAGCACATTACCCTAAAGGGATTGTCCATTTAAAAACATTACATAAAATATTGGCCAAGGTGGGCAAAAAAAACAAAACTTCCCCACTGCTTCTGCTCCAGTTTGCTGGAGATCCACTCCTCTTGACTTCCAGGTTCTCATTCCAACACACTGGAGAGGCTCAAATACCATTGTAAGTGAATGGAGCACAAGCCTCTCCTCACTGACAGGCATCCCATTAGATCCTGAATCTGGCAGGTGTACTCACATGGCAATCTGGGAGAATTCATCAGGCTCTGGCTACCATGAAAACCCATTTGCACCCTGTAATTACTGAACTACAGAACCCCTCTCTTTCTTTCCTTTCTTTCTTTCTTTCTTTCTTCTTAGATGCAGCAATCACCATTGACTGCAGAAATCAAGAGGCTTAACTTTTGGTTTCTAAGTTATCTCTGATGACTCATCTCTAGTGATACACATAGCCAGCCTCCTGCCACTGATCCTGCTGACACAGCAGCAGTAGCTGGGGATTATTATAAGGTATATATCTGCCATCAGTTGGCAAGTAACCCTTACTCATAACTATATATATATTGAATGCTAATAAGGTTAATGCAAACACAAGGATGTAGGAGGACTTTGCAATTACTTACACATATGCAAACATTGGGGCAGATTTACTTACACTGCATAATGCTTACACAAAGAAAAAAAATTGCAGAAAAATGGGACATTGTTTACTTAAAAACAAACATAAGGCCATACTTACAGTTCAATGGCTGGACAATAGACTAATCCCTGCAGGAAACAAAATAAGCCACCTGGGAGAAATATGACAGGTGCAGACATCCAATGAGGCTCACACATCCATCCAACACAGGGGCAACTGCGCAGCAAAAAAACTGCACATTGGATAAGCACTAGTCCACACCGGCATTATTACCACAACAACACAGAGGAGTCTGCACAAATGCAAAAACACCAAAAAAACAACCTCTTACATACCTACCCTCTATGATGGGAGGGGGGGGGGCTTGCTAGTGTTAATATTGCATATAGATAAAGGTATATAAAGGGTGCCAATTATACAGTTACGTATGGTACCCAATGCTAGCTTACAACTTATGACGCCTCTACTATTTGATTGGGCGGGCTGCCCAACATATTTCAAGTGTGCAACACAAAATATCCATTTTCTGTGATTTTTTTTCTTTCAATAAATTGTTAGTAATGCTATCATAGAGATTTGCAAGGTGATGGGGACCCTTGACATGGGTTGTGAGCTTGCGAGTATAGTGGCCACTGCATCAACTATTACCTCATATTTGATATTTTTACAGTATGTAGTTTTGCCTTGTAAAACTGGGGAGCAGAGGGTGTCAGTATTTTGTGTTGGACACTTGAACTGTGCTGGGCAACCCGCCCAATCGAATAGTAGAGGCGTTATCAATTGGTTGTAAGCCAGCATGGTGCACCATACATAACTGTACAATTGGCACCTTTTATATAGCCTTATCTATATGCAATACTAATACTAGCAAACCCCACCATGGATAGTAGGTGTCTGAGTGGTTGTTTTATCAGGGTTTTTGCATTTGTGCAGTCTCCTGTGTGTTGTGGCTGTTCTGCATGGTGGTGTGGGCTGGTGATTGTCAGATGTGCAGTTTTTTGTTGGATAGTTTCCACCCTGGTGAATGGGTGTGTGCTCGGTTGCTCATTGGTTGTTTGTACCTGTTATATTTCTCCCAGGTGGCACTGGGGCTTATGTTGCCTCCTGCTGGTATTAGTTCATTGTCCAGCTGTTGAGCTGTAGGTGTGGCCTTTTGTTTGTGTTTCTTATACTTACCCAGTTTAAACTTAACCCCTTAACGACCGCCCGCCGACTTTAGACGTCGGCTGGTGCGGGTCGTTCGTCTGCAACGACGTCTTTAGACATCGGGCAATTGTGCTTGGATCGGGGCTGTACTACACAGCCCCGATCCGAGAGCATCCCCTGCAAGCACCGGGTAGCGGAGGAAACCTCCGCAACCTGGTGCTTTAACCCTTTGATTGTGGCGGTGCGTTACCGCAGCACAATCAAAGGGTTCCCCTGCTCTGTCGGGTGACGGGAACACCTGGTGACCCGACAGAGCCCGGGAACGGCTGCACAGTCAGCTCTGGGGACCTAGAGTGGCCCCAGAGCTGTCTGTGTACTAAGCCAGTGCCCAGACGCCTGGGGCTGTCCTAATCACTGCCTGTGTCAAACTGACACAGATTAGAATGTATTAGCATATATGAATATGCTAATACATTACTAAGTGTAAGAATTTTTTTTTTTAAATGTTAAACAGTTCTCCCTTCATGGGAGTGAAAAAAAAACCATAAAAAGTGTAAAAAAAATAAATAAATAAATAATGAAATAAAAATAAATATTTAATAAAAAATAATTGTGCATAAATTACACGCACAAAAAAAACCTACACATATTTGGTATCCACACGACCGTAATAACCTGTAGAATTAATCTAATAAGTTATTAAGTGTAAATGTGAATGATGTTAAAAAAAAATAAAAAATAAAAAAAAAATATATTTTTTTTAAATAAAAATAAAATACTGCAAATTTTTTATAAGTGAACTTAAACTATTTTCCCCCTAAAGTTACAACTTGTCTCGAATAAAACGAGGCCTCATAAAAACTGCGTCATTGAAAAAATAAAAAAGTTACAACTGTTGAAATGCAAGGAGGCAAAAACTAAAAAAAATTTCTGATCATTAACTACTTTTCAGGCGTTCGGCTTAAGGGGTTAAACTAGACATTTTAAAATGTGCCAAATATATCAATGTATATTAAATCTGGCACCTGTTTAAAAACTTCTGTATAACTGATAAGCAGCACTCAGCATACACTAAGACAGTTGCACAATGAATATATGAACTATTTCAAAGTTCATGTGTATGAATGCTGATACGTTGTGATTAGTGTTGAGCGATTTTTGTCGACAAAGTTGAAATCGGCAAGGTTTTTATGGTGATCGAAATTTCCAGATCATGCGATAATTAAGGTTAAAATCTGTGCATCATCTATTAAGATCGCCGCCTTTTTCGGCGCTTCCTGTAATTTTGGCGGCCAGCAAATCAGATTTCAGAATAGAGCATGGTGAGATTGTGTGCGACGTCATGAATGGGATGTGTATGTTTGGGATTGGCTGGAAAAAATCACATGACCTCGTTTTACATATAGAACAGAGTTTCCTGTTTCAGCCTCAGTGTCTGCTCAGCGTTTATAGGAATAGGGGACCTGCATTCTGCCTGGTGGCACAAAACAGACATCAGCGAAATTAGTCTATTTCTGCATCAGAAGATAAGAAGAAACCTTAATAATATGTGATCACTTCAATTTAGTTAGATTTAGGGATTTGAAACATTTTATGTAGTTAGTAGAGAATTTTTAAAGCAGGAATCTAACCACTGTAAATTCACGGCGGGTGGGGAGGCGGGGGGGGGGGGGGGGCCCTGCAGAGCGAACACAGACAAAGCTCTATCTATAAAGAACACTGGATAAAGTTCAACAAAGACTTAGTGTAGACATTGTAGTGAATATCTTTATTATTAAACAGTTTGCTATTGGAAATATTTCTTGGATTATTGGGCAGCCTGAATATATTGGATAAAAACAATCATTTCTAGTAACTGCAGGTCTCTTTGTTAGCATGCAAAAAACTCCACTTTTATTTATCAGTATACATTTCAGATAGGTGTTCAATTTTTACCCATTACACTGTGACTGATCTAATATCATCCACTGTGCCACTTAAATTTTCAACCAGCAATCTTGTAGTCAGCACAGGTTGTTATTGCCAAAAAAACAGTTGTATCGTACGAAAACATCCACGTTACGTAGTTTTTTTTTGACTTTTGCAGCACCCAGATTGTTCATTGACGGGCAGCATCTACGTAATTCTTAAATCAGAAATCTATATTCACCACAGGTGAATTGAAAAGGAGCAGAGAATACCGTTTATTATATCAAAAACATAACAGTTTCGTGTTTTTTGACCTTTTGCGCTCCCAGCACTGTTCATTGACGCAGTATCTCACGTTAAATCTTAAAACAGCAATTCTATATTCACCACTGGTCAATTGGAAAGGTGCAAAAAATACCGTTTATTATATCAAAACATATCAGTTACGTGTTTTTGAAATTTTGCGCCACAGCACTTTCATTGACGCAGCATCTACGTAAAATCTTAAAACAGCAATTCTATATTCACCACAGGTGAATTGAAAGGTGCAATAATTACCGTTTTTTATATCAAAACATAAACAGTTACGTGTTTTTTGACTTTGCGCACCCAGCACTGTACATTGAAGCTCAGCAGCAGCATATACGTAAAATCTTAAAACCTGGCATTCGATATTCAACACAGGTGAATTGAAAGGTGCGCAAAAAAATACCGTTTATTATATCAAAACATAAGTTACTTGTTTTGTGACTTTTGCGCACCCAGCACTGTTCATTGACGCACCATCTCCTAAAATATTAAACCAGCAATTCTATATTCACCACAGGTGTATTGAAAGGTCAAAAAAATACCGTTTATTATATCAAAACATAACAGTTACGTGTTTTTTGACTTTTGGCACCCGAGCACTGTTTCATTGACGCAGCATCTACGTGTAAATCTTAAAACAGCATATTCTATATTCCAACACAGGGGAATTGAAAGGTGCAAAAAATACCGATTATTATATCAAAACATACAGTTAGTGTTACTTGACTTTTGCGCACCCAGCACTGTTCATTGACGCAGCATCTACGTAAATTTAAAACAGCAATTCTATATTCACCACAGGTGAATGAAAGGTGCAAAAAATACAGTTTATTATATCAAAACAATAACTACGTTACCGATTGTTTTCTTGACTATTTGCTCACCCAGCACTGTTCATTTGACGCAGCATCTACGTATCTTTAAACTGCAAATTCTATTATTCACCACCAGTGAAAATTGAAAGCGTGCAAAAAATACCGTTTATTTTACCAAAACATAACAGAATACGTGTTTTTTGGATTTTGCCCAGTCCAGATTTGTTGATAGACACCTGCAGTTAAATTTGAATCCAGCAATTTTGTTTTGATTAGAGGGATTTGAGAATAGCTGTGATTTGCCGTCTTTTAATAAGAGACTTTCCAAAACTTTTCCATACCTTCTCAAATTTTTATATTTCTGAACATGGAGCGAAATGCAGGTGGTAAGCGAGCAAAGAGGGGGGTAGCACATGGAGGTAGAGGTACGAGAGAAGGTGCTCCTTCCAGTGCTGGCGACAACACGCATGCCAGCGGATCGTCAGTTGCAGGACCGTCAGGCTGTCATCGCTGGGTCAGGGCCCTGTGAATCTAAGTAACGAACATCGTCGCCAATCTGTCCTTCAGTGGTTAATGCAACCTGCATCTAGCAGTCTTACCTCCTCGTCCTCGCAGTCACGGCCACAAATGTCGTCATCAGCATCATCAGCATCTGTCCAACATGAAGCAGCCCAAATGTCAACTCGTGTACCACCACTGTGGATAATCCATTTTCTGAAGACCTCTTGAGGACAAAATGCGGTTGGGGTCAGAAGGCATGTTAAAAGATCAAGAGCAAAAAGGATGATTTTCTCTGCTCTGACGCCCAGTTACTGATGCCATCAGAGGAGGTGAAGGAAAGCGGTCAATCGGCAAAAATCCGGGCGGTCGGCAAGCCTTGCAGTGCCCTTGCTTGTAGCCCGCAGCTTCTGGATGCAGAAAGTCAGGACGACCAAGTCACCTGTGTTGATGATGATATGATGATGACGACATTGCGGATCCATCCTGGTCTTTTCCGCAGAATTTGCTTGCGAGCGCTTCATCAGTGGACGAGGAGGAAGACGATGGGGTAGTGTCAAAACGGGTCCCGCCACAATAAGGGAGAGGGCTGGTCGCAGAAGTCCGGCTGATATGATTCCGCCAGCCACGGTCAGCGCAAACCCCGCTCCTCGCTTATCGTCGTCAAAAAGGTCCAGGACCTCTCAAGCCTGGGCCTTCTTTGAGCAAGCCTCTGATTCACCCAGCGATGTCATATGCCGCCTTTGCCGTAAACGCATAAGTAGAGGCAAGAACCTTAAGTGGTTAACCACACCAACATGTCTAGTCACATGCAGCGAATGCATGAGTTGAAATGGAGGGAACACTTGGCCAAAAAAGGCCAGACCGACGCCGGGCTCCAACCACTGTCACACCCTCTGTCTCCGCCTCCTCCTCCTCCGCCACCACCAAGCGTTCCTCAAGTGCCCATGTCTCTCAGAGTCATGATCAGGGATCAGCCTCCGCTTCAGCCTCCACCGTCGCCCGAGTACCCCCAGCACCACCAGAGACCCATCCTACCTCTTCTCCTTCTGCCAGTTTGACGACCTGCACCGCAGTACAGCGGCCAGTCTAGCAGCCAGCCTTTGTCTTCCAGGTTTGGGAGCAGAAGAAACACTTTAACCAAACCATCCCAAAGCCAAAAGCCTGAATGTCGGCATTGCCAGGCTTTTGGGG